>PVJH01012648.1:0-63360 GCA_004026705.1 Nesogale talazaci | reverse complement strand
TTTTTTTTTAAAAGGGGCTTGTATCAAGGGCTCAGGTGGAAAATATTGGGAAATGTATGTGGAAATATGTGTGCAAATGTGCTTGATACAAAAGATGTACTGAATGTTGTAGTAGCTGTAAGAGCCCCCAATAAAATTAAAAAAAATATGAAAAAAAAAGTCTATGGGACTGAAGGAACACGCCACAGCTGCACTGAGGCATTAGAGAAAATCGAGATTCCATGAATTGGCAGAATAAAAACGGAAATGTGTCCACAAACCAATGGAGTACTGAAAACACTCATGTCTCTCCAAGAAATCTGGAAAAAGAGGTCATGGAACTGAGAGATATGTATATGCACGTTCAATCCCAAGAAGGAACCCAACACCTCAGATAAATTATTGCACAATATCATTCATATCACATACCAGTAAACTTTTACTGATGACAATTTCAAAATAGATGTAGCAGTCCATTGATAAGAACTACCAAAAACCACAAGCTGAATTCAGCAGAGGACAACATGGGGTGTAGCTTTGCTTATGTTATATAGACATAGGTTGAAAGCAAAGAATACTACAAAGATGTTTATTTGTCTTTTTTTGATGATGCGTATGCCATAAGCTATGTGGATCATAAGAAACTATGGGTCACAATTGAGAAGAATGAGAATCGCAGAACGTACAGAACCTGAATATATACCACAATGCCATCCTCTGAACTGAACAAGGCAACACTGAGTGGCTTAATACCAGGAAAGGTATGTGTAAGGGTTTTATTCTTTCACCATCTTTATGCAATTGGTATATTGAGCAAGTAATCTGAAAAGCTGGACTATCTGAAATAAAACAAGTTGTTAGGATCGGAGGAAGGTATACAAACAGCCTTCAATATCCTAAGGATACACCCTTGCTTGCTAAAAGTGAGTGGGATTTCAGTCTTCGGTATGGATTACAACTCAATGCAAAGAAGAACCAAATCTTCACAAATGGACCAACAGGCAGCCTTATGATCAAGGGATAAAAGTTTGAAGCTCTCAAGGATGTCAGTTTGCTTAGGTTCACCATCAATGTCATTCGAAGCATCAGTGAAGAAATCAAACAGCATATTGCATTGAGAACTCAACGACACAAACCCCCTTAAATTTCTTGGCAAAACAAGGATTTTTCTTTGAGGTCTAAGGTGGACCTAACCCAAACCTTGATATATTAATTGTCTCATATGCATGTGAAAGTTGGACAGGGATTAAAGAAGACTCTAGAAGAATTCATGCATTTGAATTTTCTTACTGGCAAAGGATATCCAAAGTGTCATATATTGCCAACACAATAAACAAATCTGTCCTGGGAGAAGTACCACCAGAATGGGCCCAAGAAATGAGGTTGGAGAGACTTTGTCCCATATACTTTGGGCATGTTATTGGAAAATTCCTGTCCCTGGAAAAGGACATCATAGATGGCAAAGTAAAAGGCCAAAAAAAAAAAAAGAATAAGAACATCAAGGAGATGAGAGGCTGAGACAGTGACTGGAACTGGGAACAAGCATAATGATGATTGTGAGGATGACAAAGAACCAGGCGGTGTTTGGTACTGTTGTAAAAAGGGTTGCTATGAGGCAGAACCAACTGAATGGCATGGAGCACAACTACAGTGAACACACACACTCTGAACATTCTTGTCCATTAGCGCTGTGAGGCCTTTGCATGAACTACCACCACCATGGTCAGGATAGTGTTTTTTTAAGACTAATAATCATTTGCTACTTTAAAAACTCTCTCCCTCTCTCGTATTTTCCTCTCCCTGCCCCCCTCATCTTTATATATATATATTAGGAGATTTCAAACAATCCAGGGATGAATTCCATTATCTTTTAATTACATTTTCCTATGAACTGTGTAAAAATTACTACTGCTACTCTTTTTATATTTAATTTTAAAGCTATTTTCCTCTTTTTTATACAATCATCCAAGAAAGAATAATTTCTCTTTTATTTAGCATTTTATTAGCTTGAATGGAATCTAATAGACTTGTTTTAATGACAAATTGAAGCCTGAAGATGTGTTTGAGTTTTCTAAATCAAATGCTTTCGTGTTTATTTATTTAATCCAACTCTGATGAACTTTAATCCCAGTCAAGCAGGACAAAAATATATAATGAATTGTGGAAAAATTCAAAATGTGTTTTAAAAGCCTATTTTAGTCAAGTTCTAAAAACCTATAGGAATCTGGGAAAAATGAATTGCCTAGTAAGTCATTGCACAGGACACAGTGCTCTCTCTTCCCCAGGCCCTTTCTTGGGAATAGTAGCATCAGTGGTGCACGTGAACCCACAGGCTTCTCATGGGCAAGCCCAGTGGGATTCTTTCAATAGAGAATAACTAAAGCTCCCATAGCAAACATTTACTAGTACAAATACAGTTTTCCCTTATAATCAAAACCATGTTTGGTAGAAAAATTAAAATCAATTCATACACTCCAATCTATGACATAGGTCCACAGACTCTCTAAATTAGACCCTGAAGTATTCATTTAGAAAACATAAAGAGAATACAGAATCTGTCAAATAACTTGATCCAGTTGGTGACATTAATTCTGAGACAAGTTGATGAACTAATATGAATTTAAATATTTAGGTGGTGGATCAATTTTGTGGTTTCTCTGAATATGAGGCCTTTTTCTGCTTTCATGATAATGACAGCAAAAATTTTAGAGTTTTATTTATTGTAATGATTAACTATTCATTTTTTTGTCAGACAGTAGTCTAAGCCCTGGGAATATATAGATTAATAAAACATAGGAACTAGAGGTCAGCATTGGCAGAAATGCCTCCTTTTTTCTTACCTAAAGCCCTCTACTATCCCTGGCTGGAAGGGGAGGTCTATTTGTCCACAGTTTCAGGCTGAAGCAAGTCCATCTAGTATGAAGAAGTTAGTAATCATAGACCAGAAGGGGGCTCTTTACAATGGTCTATAATTTAAGAAAGAAGACTTTCCTGCTAAGTACACCCAACAACTTCAACAGCAAAGCAGATCACAAATTGCCTCCATGTTGATAGCTTTTTTTGAGCCCTGAGTAACGGGATTTTTTAGAGTAAACATTGGTTCTGTTGCAATTATACCAGGACAGTAGTATAAATTGGCACAGTGCTGGGCAAACTAGGATACACTGTCACTCACACTACCTATACAACAAGAACTTGCTTTGATTTACTGGGTTGACTGTCTTAGGCCCTTGAGCTCAAACACACAGACACAAAAGCACATGTACACGGGTTGTCAATTTTAAATCCTCACTCAACTACTTATTAGTGGTCTAACCTCAGGGAAGTTACTAAGTCTTTATTTTCTCATTGCCCTTATCTATTATATGGTGATAACAACAGCCCTAGATTTCATCATTTTTATGATATTAAAAATATAAAATACTAGGACTAGTGAAGAGGAACTATAGGCACAATGGTGAAGCACTCAACTAAAAACAAAAGACTGGGGGTTGAACCAAACAGCCATCCACAAGGAAGACAGAGAGACTAAAAATATGTCCCTTAATACTATAGCTATACTGTCCTGCTGTGTCCCTCTAAGGTGTAGCTGGCTGGAAATCCATGCCGTGACATGGGTATCAAGGATCTGACCTTCACCTGTGGGTGAAAAAATGTATAACTGATAGAAAAAGTTCTTCTTTGAATAAACACTCACCCTGAAAATATATTTGATTCTCACTATTTACAAGTTATGTTTCATAGGAACACTGGATATGTGAATATAGAACCATTAATACTAGAAATATACACATCTATGTCCTGTACCATCATGTCACATTTTTGTCAACTGATAAGAAGGTCTGGTGGCAGAGTGGTTATGCCCTGGGCAAAGTCAGCAGGTCAAAACCACCAGTCACTCTGAGGGAGAAAGATGAAGCTCACAACTTCGAAAAGATTTACAATCTCAGGACTTTAACGGGACAGTTCTACTCTGCCCTGCGAGGTCACTAAGAGTCGTCATCAACTCCATGGCAGTGAGTGTGTGTGTGACCAATACTCTACATTGTTTTATGTATCTTTCTGTTAATAGACACCATATTTAATATACTTTTATTCATTAGCACTGAACTCATAGTCAAGCGTATTATAGCTCATGTCTGAATGAAGATCATCTAACACAAGAGGGTTCTCTGTCAGGTACATCACAGCCTTTAAAAATCATTTTATTGTGGCTCATACAACTCTTATCACAATCCATCCACCCATCCATTGTGTCAAGCACATTTATACATCTGCTGCCGTCATCATTCTGAAAGCATTCACTTTCTACTTGAGCCCTTGGTATCAGTGCATTTATTTCTCTCTCTCTCTCCATTCCCCACCACCTCATGAACACTTGATATTTATAAATTATTATTATTTTGTCATAGCTTGCACTTTCCAACAACTCAATTAACCCACTCCTCTGTTGGCCGTACTCCAGGGAGGGGGTTATACATGGATCCTTGTAATCAGTTCTCCCTTTCTACTCCACTTTCCCTCCACCCTCCTGGTATCACCACTCTCACCACTGGTTCTGAAAAGATAATATTTCCTGGATTGTGCATGTTTCCAGTTCCTATCTGGATCAGGGAACATCCCCTGGTATAGCTGGATTTGAAAGGTAGATTTGGGATCATAATGGGGGGAGCATTTAAGAACTAGAGGAAAATTGCATATTTTCTTATTGCTTATTGCTTCCATGACTGGCTGGTCTCCTCCCTAAGACTCTTGTGTAAGGGGATGTCACTTTACCTACAGATGGGCTTTGGGTCCCCAATATGTACTCCACCTCATTTAAAATATCATTTTTGGTTCTTTTGATGCCTGATATGTGATCCCTTCACACACCACATCATCATACAGGGTGGTGTGCTTCCCCTATGTGGGCTTTGTTGCTTCTGAGCTAGATGGCCGCTTATTTACTTTCAAGCCTTTAAGACCCCAGATGCTCTATCTTTTGCAAACTGAGCACCATCAGCTTTCTTCACCACATTTGCTGATGCCCATATTTATCTTCAACAATCATATCAAGAAGGTAGGCATCCAATGATATGATTTTTAGTTCTCTGATGCCTGATAACTTTTAAAGGCTCCTTGCATGCATCTTTTGGTTCTCTTAAAGGACCATGAAAGCACCATGAGTATTACTGGCGGAATAAAAATAAATGTCAATCATGAATCTGTGCATAATTGAAATCGATTTAATTCTGAATTCTTTTGTACATACCAATAATTAGTGTGTGCTGCTGAAAAGTGTACTTGTGATTTACAATTGCGTTGCTAAATACCAAAAAATTACAGATTATACAATGGTATTTCCTTAAAAGACATCACTGTAGAAAAGAGACCGTGGGTATAGTGATAGATTAAAAAAAAAATGTAAGCCAACAAGCAAGTAATTGTTAAATCTAGGTAATGTGTACTTGAAGGATTCCTGATACTATTTTCTCTCTCTTTGAAATGTTTGCTATTTTCCAAAATAGGAAATATTGGTAAACCATTGGACAACTAAGTCAGATTCTTGATTGGGCTTTTGTTGCTGCTGTTTTTGACTGCTTCATGTTGTCGTTTTAAATGTGTCAAAATTCTCGCTAAAAGACAGCCAACCCTGCACCAAATGCATCCAATGTCTCAGCTCTACTTTTGCTTCATCCTGCAATAAAATACATCCTCCTGCCCCAACATCAAAAGAACCAAGTTTTGCCACAAGCACTGAGCACTTTCAATTGCAAGGGAGTTTGAAGTGTTCTGGTGGATACCTGCCCTGCGAACCTTGACGAATTTGTATTTTAAAGTGGCACTCTTCAAAAGAACCCAGAAACCCATCAGTCTCCCCAATTTGGACAAGCAACCCTCTGACCCACTTTTCTTCACAGAGACCCATTCCATTTCCAGGACCATGTACATCACGGATACAAATATGAACAGAATGAGGTCGTCTATGAAGAAGAGTTGTTGAGATTTTTTTAAGCTGTATTTATAAGACAGTATATTGCAATTGATATCAGAGGAATAAAAATAAGGGAGTCTTTCTACCCACTAATTAATCTGTAGATGATCTGCATAGAACAAAGAAAAGTACTACTTTCTAGCAAGCTAAAATATTCATGAAACATTATTTACTACATAGATCCAATACTGTCAAATGATTCCCAAGATACATGCATGCAATCTATGTCATCTTATAATACAAAATCTTAGAATCACAAGAACTCCACAAGGAAAATGAAGGAAGGGTGTAAAATTTAACTAAACCCTGTCTGACTCTCCGTGTGACAATCAGAATTAAACAACAGAGAAATTCAAGTGGAACACTGGAAGATGGTGAGAAATGCCACTTTTCCTCACTGAACAAAAATAATATTCCCTTCTTCTTAGAGAAGGGACATTGTTCCTTACAACAATAATAAAAAAGTTGCCTTTTATGGCAGATGTGTGATTTAATTATGCATAATTTTTACAATGCAAACATTTTAGAGGTATTTAGAAAATTGCACAATGGCAAAGATTTGAGCAGGGAGAGTAAGTTTAGGTGAAAAGCATAGTTAGGGATTTCACATCTAGATACTTATCTCTAATGGTCTTCACATTAAATAGTAGGAACAGTCCATATGGAGAGTGGAATTCTCAAACATCTGCAGTAAAGAGAAGGCATTATTGAAATGCATAGTCCAAGTGGCCTGATTAGCGTAGGAGAGCACAAACCAGGAAAGAACACAAGGGTGAGAATGTGCTTGTAGTCAGAAACTGCTCCAGGGCCGTGGCAGGCAGATGCAACGAAATGTCCCAGGATGTTACTATCTGGTGCCTGGAGAAAGGCGGACTGAATGGAGAATGATGAGGTTTAGAAGCATGAATGCATTTCCTGCCCGTGTCAGATTCAAATTCAAACCAAACAAACCGCCACGGAGACCATCTATTACTCCCGTGCATTCCAGACTCTGTGAATCTTTACAGGCGTGGGGAGTCTCAGCTTTCTCTCAACGCAGCAGCTGTAGTTTCAAGAAGCTAACCTTGCAGCCCATCAGCCTTATAGCACGTAACCCAAACTGTCATTGTTCATTGTTGTTACTCCTTTTATGCGGATCCTCAAACTTTTTAAACAGGGTGCCAGTTCACTGTCCTTCAGACCATTGGAGGGCTGGACGATAGTTGAAAACAAAAACTATGAACAAATTTACTGCGGGCCTGGGATGTGTTGGCTGCTAAGCAGGACAGCAGCAGCAGCAAAAACACCCAGTGGGCCGGATAAAGGCCCTCAACCGGCCGCAGGTGGCCCGCGGGCCATAGTTTGAGGACCCCATTCTAGAACATGTAACAGTGTTTCAGATAGTCTGCTTGCCTGAATTTAGACAAATAGTTATTATCAGTGGCATTCATTTAACAGGTACCACCACTCATATTTATATCATAGGCATAAAATGACTAACTTTATCCTGGATATGACCCAAGTCCTTGAATTTTAGTTTCTCAGAGAAGTGAAAAGTGCACTCATGTGTCTCATTGATCCCATCTACCCTTCATCTACTTTCAATCTCTTACCTTTTCCTGCCTGGTCTACTGCAGTAATTTAAGTAACTCAAATTTTCTTCTTTCCCTACCACGTGGACCTCAAAAGCATCCATTATGAGCTGATCCTTTAAAAATCAGCTTTCATCAACTCACTCCCCAGGTGAGAGTCCATAAATACAGTTCCCTTCCTGGAATATGAAGTACAACCTTCTTAGAAAGGCACACAGTAGTGATGGGTTCCTTGATGCTGCCCATCCTCTTCTCTTCCTGCCATCACATATCAAAGTGTGTACCAACTGCAGGCGCTTTGTGTGGATTCCATAGACTCTCCTTGGAGTCATGTACTCTTTCATCTCTGGACTGGGGATGGTGGGAGGGTCTGAATGAAAATGAAATTTAAAAACAGGAACATCTTAAAGATCAACTGAAACCACACTTTCATTAGTAATATAAGGAAATAAAGTCAACAATGACATATCATTTTCACTCAAAATTAACAAAGACAAGCCTTTATGAATACGTCTCTCAAAATTTTCACTCAATACTATGGTCTTGAGATTTCTACATAGTGACCAAATATAAACACAAAAATGCAAGTGGCTCACTAATATTAGAAATGAGAAGGGTAGACTAGAAAATTTTAATTAGAAAATTTAAAGGCCCTATTCCCTAACAAATAAACTAATGAACCTAACTGAAAACACACAAACAGCAGAAGGCACACTGGATGCTTGGAACTGTTGGAAAATTAAATACTATGCACATCAAAAGTCATCACCACACTATCCTGCTCACGCTCCACTCAGTTCTCAGGAATTCCTCTTAGATACATTGCATTTGATAGTGGGATAGAAGGAAGATGAATGGAAATAAAGGGGGAAAGAAGGAAGCAAAAGCTTTTTAGAGAAGTATAGCTATTGGAATGCTTACATGTAAATATAAGAATTTATAATGAAAGGGGGAAAGAGGCCAATGTACATATGCTTATATTTTAAAGTATTAAAATGACAGGAAAGTTTTGGGCTTCTACTCAAGGTCTCCCTAAACACAAGAGCACTGTGTTCTAATAATATGGCACTCTTTGATACTCCCCTTCCCATCATGAACACTGAAGACAGAATGGGTGCATGAGCAAACGTGGTGAAGAAAGTACATGGTGCCTGGCTATCAAAAGCTATAGCAGCTGGGGTCATACAGGCTTGAATTTAAACCAGGGAAGATAATAAGCCCACATGGAAGAAGCACACCAGCCTGTGTGATCAAACAATTATATCAATGTGAGGCAGGAGGATTGGAGTGGAGACCCCAAACCCACCTGCAAACAATTGGACATCCCTCCACAGATGGGGTTCAAGGAAGGGATGATTCCACCAGAGTATAATACTGAGGAAACACAGATTATTTCTCTAGTTCCTGAATGTCTCCTCTCCCTCACTACCATGACCTTACAAATCTGGTTACATCAGAGAACATACATCCGTACAAATAAGAGCTTTCAACACAAGGAATTCAAGACAGATAAAACCCTCCAGGAACTGAAGTGGGCGTAATGATATTATGACATTAGGGAGATTGTGGTGGTGGTGTGGGGAGGGAGGTGAAAAGGGGCCACCCATCATAGGCTTAGATATGTACCCAAACTCCCAAAGGGAGGAATAACCAAAAAGTGAGTGAAGGGAGACAACAGAGAGTGTAAAACATGAAATAACAGCGATAATGTATCAGTGGTCAAGGATTCACAATGGTGGGAAGGGAAAAAAGAGTTCATACCAAGGGCCCAAAAAAAGAAAACATGTTTGGAAAGGTTGATGACAACATAAGTATAGTTGCGCTTAATACAATTGAATGACAGAATGTCATAAGATTTGTATGAGCCCAAGATAAAATGATTAATAATAAAAATAAAAGACTTCACCCAAAGAATTCAAAGGGAACTCAGATGCTAGGGAAAATTTTGGCAATACATTATTCTTATTCAAAAGACTAAATTCGAACACTTTGGGAAACTTCAACCAGAAGACAATGATTTAAAAAATGAAACTGATCCTATCCTTCCCCCATGGTTCAACTCTCAGCTGAACAATAACATCGAGGGGGATGGCACAGGAAGAAGGAATGGATGATTAATTTAGCCAAAGTCTCTGAACTTCCCACCAAGTGACAGCTGCCAATATGGGCATGATAAGAAGTTGTGGGAAGACATTGATAGGATTCACCTGTGAGTAATTGATAATAAGATTCATGAGAATTGCCCTTTTAGAAGAACATGGCGGGAATCTCTCTATCAACGAGAACCAGGAGTAGAGCTTGTCCTGTGGATGCTGAGATCTCTGTGCAGTGAGCATCCTTGGGCCAGAAAGCAGCTATAGCATCAGAGGCATGGCACAGAAAGTGTGGTGTACCTCTTAGGCCACAAAGTAAGTAAAGCTGAGTGCTTTGGGACAGCAGGTGGAACGGGGTGTGTGTAGGCATTTAACTGGGAGAGTCTGAATTTGCTGATGGCACAGTAACCTAGTGGTTTATGTGTTGACAGGTCATTTGTGTGGTAAGCAGTTCAAGCCTACCATCCCATCCTCTGAAGAAAAATGAAGCTTTCTATTCCCATAAAAAGTGACAGTCTCAGAAAGTCAAAGGCACAGGTCTACCATGCTGTACAGGTCGCTGTGAATCGGAATAACTCAATGGCAGTGAGTTTGGTGACTTGGTAGTGGCTGGGGTGGGGGGAAGTCCTTGCTTAATTGGAGGTGCAGCTGAGTGTCTGCAGACTGAAACTTCTGAGGATGCTTCTGGACATTTAATTCAGGGAGCCTCGTTCACCGACTCCCAGGGCTGAGCTAAACGCTATCAGGTTGCGGCATGCTCTTTGTCATTTATTATCTAAACTTGTTATTTGTAGAGTATATAAATGTGTTTTTTTTCTACTTTTCCACTTCTTTTTTGTTTTTAATTTTCTTGGTATGAAAAATTTATAATAAAGAATCCACAATACCAATCCCCAAGGAACTTCCAATGTAATGAAGGAGACATGCAAATATAGTGATTTTGATATTATATGATGAACACTCTGTCTAAGGAATGATATATTGTGTCATGAGAGCAGAGATTAGAAATTGGAAAGCCATTTCTCACAGGGGGATGAAACTTTCTGCTCTCATAAAGTTACAGTTTTGGAAACCCAGGTGAGTCAGAATAGACTTGATAACAGTGAGTGTCGTGTGTGTGTGTGTATAACTTTAAGGTTTGAGAGCTGAGTGTATGTTTCTAAGTTTAAGTCAATAAGAATGGTATTTACAATGGAAAGCAAGCATTAGAAGCATATTTGTGGGGGGGCGGGATGAAAAACATTTGAGTGACTGGTTCAGCTTGCAGGGGGAGCAGCAGAGAAAATTGAAGCTAAAGAGGTAGGGAAGGGTTAGTAGAGCTAACTTTCAAGTTTGAACTTGATGGTGAAGCATAAAATCCCTGAATTATTGTGTGCAGATGACAAAATATCACTGCAAAGACACCAAATATGTACCCTACGATAGAGAAGTGGAAACATGATGATGCTCTGAATTTGGAGAGAAGCATTTGGGCAAAGAGGAAGAAATCAAGAAGCACTTAGTGATTAAAACAGATAAAGATTAATGTAACAGCAAGGGACACAATGAAAGAGATAACTTCCAACCTGAACCACTAGATAACCAACAAAATACTAAAGAATGATACATTTATTGTTTGAGGACAATTAACAACTGAATATGATAGTATCTGAAAAAGGTAAATATTAAGACAGCTATTTTATACTGACTATGGTTCAAATTAAAGCAAAAAGTATATATTTGTCAAATGATTGTCATCTATATTGTTACCATTTTATTAGTATTAGTCTAAAATAATCTTAACATATTACAGATGAATCCTGAGTTTATCTAGTTTTTAATGTGTTAACTTGCAGTTGGGTTTTGGATCTCCATGACTTCTCCACCCCTTCAGATTGATTTGGTTGCTTGATTTTTAACTTCTTGATTTTAAAATATCTGGTATTTAATGTGTTAACAAATGCACATTAAAATTTATTTGTTGTTATAAGCAGTTCTTCTGAATATATATATATATATATATCCCAATTTTCTAAAATAGATAGTTAACTAAGTCTTTTTATAAAGAATATTAGAATAACAATCATGATATTTCAGCTGGTAGAAATACTTTTGAATATAAAATCCTCATTATTTCTTTGGCATGATGGAAAAATAAGCTTACTTATTTATAGATGTGAAATTCCATTAGCTGATTATGTGGACAGCTCAATAAACATATTTCCTCAAGTGACCCTATTATGACCCATCATTCCATGAGTTTGCCCCTCAATTTTTTTTCTTTCACACAGAAGTTTTAATCTAGAAGGGAACATGTTGACCCTATAGACATTCCATCTCAACAGCAATTGATATGAAGTCTAGAACCGGGCAGACTACTCAGCCCTATGGAAACCTGAGTGGTGTGTCCTGCTGGAAGGGAAGGGACAGAGAGAGTAGCCAATATATAGGAAAACAGACACCATGTATGGCACCAATCATAAAAGAAAGAAAACTCTTTTATTTCCTGCATTGTTCTAACACTTTATGTGAGAACTGATTTTTAACATCAATTCATAAAGTGTTTCTGGAAATGGATTGATGCAAGTAAAGCATTGCTTATATTCATTAGGTCAAGATGTGACTCTAAAAGCTCAAGCACTTTCTCCTTGATGACTCTTTCTATTAATTATTCATCAAATCAGTTAGCATGATCATCTCTGAAAGCATTGGTTGAGCTATCCTAACCCAGTTATTCTTAACATACTGTTGCTTTCTGTTGCTGCTGTGAGATGACCTGGAGTCAGTTGGGACATACAGCAACCCTATGAACAGAGGAATGGAAACCTTAGCTTTCCAGTGAGTTCTTTATCCAGGACACAACCTCCATACACAAAAGGGTCCTGCCACGCATAGTAGTTGTTCTTCTTAGAGGAGATTGAGTGAGTTCACCAATACTTTTTGTACAATAAAACAAAAAAAAACATTGCCAGTCTTGCGAACTCCTAAAATCATTCCCCTGAGACCACAGTTGCTGCATGTCCATCCATTTCACTGTTTTGTTGATCCTTTACTTTTCCCAAAGCTGATGTTCTTCTCCAAGGACTGGTTCTTCCTGATAATAGGCCCAAAGTTACATGTGACAAAGTCTTCCTATCTTTACTTCTATGGAGCATTCCTATTTTACTTCTTCCAACTAGGATTTTTGTAGTCTCCTTGTTCTCCATAGTATACACAGTATACTTTGCCAGTATTTTAATTTGAATGTATAAATTCTTCTGAATCTTATTCCTTTTCCAGCTTTCACATGCATATGCAGTGATTAAAAATATCAGGTTTTCTGACCACTTATTTGAGGGGCATTGGTTATGATCCAAGTAGAATGAAATCCTGGACAACTTCTCTCTTTCCTCCATTTATCTTGCGGCTCCTTATTGGCTGAATACTCAGTGTTTTTGTTTCCTGCCAAGTATCATTCCTATTGAAGATTGAGGTCTTTAATCTTTACTACTACATAACTTATGTCCTCAGCATATGTGCCACCAGTATAATTCATGTTGGTAATGAGTCTTCCTTTATTCCTGATGCCATCTCCTTCTTCAGATAGTCCTGTCTTTATTTATTATTATTTTTTCAGATGAAATGTGTATGATGACATGATACAACTCTGAAACACATCTTTCCTGGTTTTGACTATGCAGTATCCTTTTATTCTAGGTGATAGACTACCTCTTAGCTTATGTACTGGTTGCACTTGAACACATAAGTATCCTGGAATTCCCATCCTTCACAATATTCTCTATAAATTGTTATAGTCAAATGTCTGAGGATTGTCAATGAAGCACAGGTAAATATATTTCTGGAATTCTCTGCATACCAACATATCTATGTAACTCATAGATTAGAACTGATGAGATGGCAGTGAACTTATTAGTATTGGCTCAACACTATTGTTTGACCTGTCTCTTGGGGAAGCAGTATAAAAGAAAAGTATGTTTGTTGGGTGAGATTGCCACAATTTTGAAAGCTGTTAATTATAGCAACATCAACTTGATTAAGATTAGCTGATAGAAAAAGACAGATGTTCTCATTGAAATTTTTAGCATCAATGTTTACATCTATTTCAAGGAATATTTAAAACTTTAAAAAGCTGATTACTTATGTGACTTGAGTGTATTACCAAAGGCTTGGGTAGATAGATCGCTTCATCCACCAAACGCTTCTTTAACCTTGTGACAGATATGTGAGGAGCTCTAGTGGCGTATTGGCTATGAGTTGGGCTATTAACTGCAAGGTCAGCAGACAGAAATCACCCCGGTGATTGTAACCCAGGGCAGCAAGAGAGAGCAACCTCTGGAGATAGTTCTAGCTGGTCCCAAAGGGTCGCTATGAGTTGGAATTGATTCAACAACAGTATGTTTGTTTGTTTTTATTTTGTTCCAGGGGAAAGAGTTCTGGTGGTACAGCAGATTACTGAATGAGAAAAAAATGAGGCTGTTCGCACCTGCAAAGGTTTCAAGTTTCTGGAACCCAAAGAGGCAGTTCTCCTCTGTCCTATACGGTCAAGCTTTTTGGTTTTATGCAAGGAACTGTTGTGGACATGAGGCTGGGAGAACAATGGTCAAAAATATAACCATAGTTCCCGCCTGCTCTGGTGGTTCCTCAGCAAGGCAAATGGATGACTATTGAGGTCAGTTGCTCTGGCATCTGTGTGCAGTGGAATTTTTCTATGGGATTTTTAAGACTGTGGTTGTTCCAAGACCGATTGCCAAGTCTGTACCCTAAGGAAAAGAGACCAGGGCTGCAGTGGTTAAGAACTCAGCAGGTAGGCAGATGATCAGCAGTTGAATGCCACCCCCGCCCCACCCATGCTCCACTGGGGGAGGTGTGGCAGTCTGTTTCCATGAGGTTTTGAGCAGCCAGTTGAATAAATCCGCTCCATCTTTAAAGTGTCCCAGAGTTGGAATAGACTTGATGGCAACCGGTTTTGTGGTTCTTTCAAGGCCCCTCTTTTGAGGTTCAAACTGCTCATCCTCTACCTAGAATTCATGTGCTTGACTATTTGTGCCACCTTGTCACAATTATAGGCAGAGATAATCATATATGAAAACTAGACCTCTCAGTATCAATCTGTGGCATGACTTTCCAAATACTCCCAGGTTTTCTGAGCACGTTAGGGCTGCAGGTCTTTACCAGCTTGACTTTTTCTGGCCAAGACATTGTGAGAAAAATTAATATGTTGCTTCAGGCCAAACAATTAATTGCACCAGAACTATGTTTTCTAGCTTACCAGCAAGAGTGAGATAGTGATCAATTATCAGCATAGGCATATCAGGTACTATGATTAGTAGAAAACATTGCTGATTCTGCTTTGATAATAATGTACATGAATTTTGAGTGAGGTGGAGGCAAGTCTGGTGTGTTACAGAAACTGAAATTTTGGAACTGTTTGTTCTTGCAGCAAAAGCTAGCCCATGCTGCATGAAAAATATGTTCTTTAAATTGTCTTATGAGTCCAACATCTCTTAAATATATGTACTAAGTAATTTTGACACTAATTTCACCAACGGAACACTTGGGAGTCAAATGAAACTTAAAGAAATTACTTAAAGAGTAAACACAATGATTACAATAGGCAGTTAAATTTGCCATTTAAAAGAAGTTTTTTAGTATCTTTCCAGGCTTCTTCTGAACACCTTTGTTCAATACCTCAGTCTCCTTAATGTGAGCAGGAAACGCAATACATTTTATGTACTGAATCTGTTGTCAATGAGACACCACATGATGGGTATCAGACAAGCTGGAGCAGAGCCTTGGAATACAGTTTGTTCTTGCAAGAGGTGAGTTCCTTTGTGCTTTGAACATGTTCACCACACATGTGATACGTGCTTCCTTTTTAACATTTCTTTAGCAACCATTTCCTGTAATAATCCAGTTTCTAGCATTTAATTTTTTTCTTACGCTCTTCTTCTTGGCAAATATACTAGTCTGCTGCTTTTTGATTTTGACAATACTTCAAAAAAAATCAAAGGAACCAATAGTCTTTTTTTCTTAACCCAATTTTCAATGTATGAAGTATGTGATGCCTGCTATCTATGAACTACTGAAGTGCCCAAGCTATCCTTCCCGAGTTCAAATGGAGAAACTGGATGTAAAGCATTAAAGCATTTCCTTCAGAGAGGATCTGGAAGCTACTGTTGGTGACTTGCTTTTGTAAATAAGTTTTATTTGTTTGTTTGTTTGTTTGTTTGTTTTGAGGGGGGGCATCACTGCCCTCAGATGGTGGGAGTAGGAGGCCCAGTCTTTGCTCCGTGGAGCTGGAATTGAACTTCCATCCCAGTGGGCCGCAGTCCCATGCACAACCACTACGCCACCAGGGCTCAGCCCGTAAATAAGGTTTTATTGGAAGATGGCTATACTCACTTACAGGTTGGTTGACTGTGATTCCCTACTAATAGAAATACAGTTAAATATTTGTGACAGATACCAGAGTAAACTGCATCTAGAAAAAGAGGCAACATGAGATGATGGCCACATCTCCTCAGTAGTTTCTATTCCAAGGAGCCTGCTGGGCTTGCTTCATTCGTCTGAGACTCCTCAGATAGAAGACCACCTTGATCCCACTTGCCATGTCTTACCATCCGGCCACATTGATCAAGTTCATAAGAGCTACAGGGCTATGATATTACACAGAACCAAGAATCTGAGTCTCACAGAATTTTTTGGAATTAGTACAAATCAGCTAGTAATTTACAGGTTTGAACGTCTCAAGACATTCTTCGAGAATGTCAACAGCATCCACATCTTATACTCTTCATTAGGGAGGCAACACTTTTCAAATCACCTGGCAGGTTAGTTCAGCACAACTGCTGCCGGGATGACATGTCTCACAAAGATTCAGATTTCAGTGCCGAGTCCCTCCATCTGTACCTGTGTGAGTCTGTCCCAGCGTCCATACTACTTTCCTCCTTTTCACTGTACTAATGCTGCCGTGGACAAGACCACCACTCACCAGAATTCAAGGGTGTTACATGGAAGCTGAAAATCCCCATCTTAAGATCAACAGCTAAAGTACTTCCCTGAGTTTTAAAGAGTCAACTGCTTCCTAGACATTTGAACATGATTGTATTTTAAGCATTGAAAATGCAAAAAAAAAAAATACATAAAAATGAACAGAAAAAAATGAACAGAAAATGCATTATATCCTCTCAAAGCCTCTATTTCCATGTTTCTCTGAACCCAGTCAGAAATCTGAGTATTATATCCAACCCCTTCCCTTACCCACTACCCCCAGGCTATACGTTAATAATTGGGGATTATCTGAAACCTGCCTGTAGACTTGCAGTTCTAGTCTATGATATGTATGAATACATTTTAATTCAAAAAATGTTTTTTCTTAGCCCCTTGCCATCATCAAAAGCAGTAAGCAAAATTGATATGCTGTGACACGGTGCTAAGTTTATTCTATAATTCTTACACAGGGCATACTGCTCTTTACCTGAATGGATGAGCATTCTTGAATTCCTCTATCCCTCTGGGATTAAATTTGTTACAATTCTAAGAGGCATGTCTTTTGATGAAAATAGAATATTAGCACCTAACAGGAAACATTATGTGAGGTCAAGAAACTCTGTCCAATGCAAGGATGTTTTTGTCCCTGGCCTGACCCTAAATAGTCAAGCTCATGTTTGAAAAAGTACCTAGAAAGTCACTTGACTAACTGGGCATAATCAGGGTTCCCTGGATCACACAAAAGGCCAGCAGACATAGTGTGCACAGCATGCTGGTGCCCCAGCATTGGCCTCCATAAGGCTAGGCACTGGATGATATATTTAGAACTTTTAAATGGTGCATGAGGTCAGTGATAACATGAAAAACTTGTAAAGCTATGGAAGAGGAGGGATATGCAGTGATTTGAAGTTTGAATCTGCATTCGTGCTGTATTTCACAAATTCTCTACAGAAGGAGGCATAGACAGAAAGGTCTACATTCACTCCTATTGTGGCTGAGTACTTGTGAAGATGTGTCTTCTCCTGGGTGGCCCATTGTTTAAATGCCCTACTGCTACCCCAGAAAAGACAGTGCTGGACAAGAGGAAAGTGTGGCAATCTGCTTTCACAGTGACTGAAGCTTTGGGACCTTTAATGGACAATTCTCATAGGTCCTGTAGGATTGCCGTGACTTGGCATTGTAACCTGAAGCCAGGATTTTTGTAGGTTTGTGGCCAGGGGGGCGGGGGTGGGGGGATAGGCGCTGATGGGTGGAAGTGCCTTGTTTTTGAGTTTTGTCTTAGTCACTTATTTATTGGATTAAGGTATTGGGTCAGGATTTCCCGTATACTTAAATGATCTTTTACTGCTTGACTTTCACCTTCAAAACTTCTTGTAAGCCAATGTCAAGAGTTGCTATCCCCTTTTCTCCCCTTCTCTAATCCCTGATTTCCAATGATGATAACCAGAAAGCATTTGTAATGAGGGATAAAAGACCCAGTGAGCTGCTTCCTAAAGATTACAACCAAGAAACTCCATGGAAATGTCCTGCTCTATCCTGTCAGATCTCTGTGGGTCAGAAATCACTCAGGGACATACAACAGCCATAAGAATATTGAACCAATATTTGAAATTCTAGAGCTAGAAGCATATAGCTAAAAGAACATATTAAAGACTGTGCAATACACACTGTTAGAGTTCCAACATTTTAATCATCGGCATCGTTTTTAAAGATGCTCTAAAGTAAATAATGTTGAGAAAAGAAAAAGGCAAGGCATATTCAAATCATAAGCTTTTATTTTTTAAAGTAAACCCCCTGTTCTATTTAAGTCAAGGATTACAAAGTGATTGTGGTAGAAGATAAATTATAAAGAATGTCAAACTCTCTTATTTCCAATGTCCTTCTCTGTGTGTGGCTATGTCTTTGAGCCAAAGCCAGAGGTGGGAGTGCTGAAGACTAAAAGAATCATGAATCCTGCTCTCAATGAGCTCTAATGTGCTGGGCTCATTAGCACGGGAGCCAAGCTATTAAGATGCCCGTGGCATCTTACAAAGGCTTTGATTTAGGATAGCCACACATTAAAATGATTTCTGCCATTAAGGCAGCAATTGTTGAATTACCAGCCTTTGAAAAAGAAAGTACTTTTGTCCCCCCTTTCTTATGGCAATACCACAATTTGCTAGTAACTGCTTTTAAATTAATACATAGGTTAATTAATGTGTGATTCATTATTTCTGTGTTTTTCCCCTAATGCTTGCATAGCCTCCCTTTGGTTTAAATGCTTGAGTTCAAGAATAAAAATATATTAGAACCAAAGACCAATTTTTAATTAAAATAATGCTATTTCTTTTCAAAGTTTATTGAAAAGCCATTATAAGACCAAGATCGTTTAGAATTAGAGACCTTCTTTTGGTATTATTACACTCATTTCACTATTGATAGATTTTTCTTTATACTGGATTTATAGTTGTTCTCACCTGTCAATAAACCATCCTTTCAAATATTATTTTTTCTAGTTTTACATAAGGATTTATTTTTCACCAGTGAAATCTCAGGTGCAGAACATAAGGAACAAATATGTACAACACACCAAGTAGTGTGGTCACCGTTTCACATCACTCATTGAACTTAGGGGTGCCAACAAGCAAGGAGAATCCATATGTTATAGGGGAATTTGAAGCTGTATAAAGTTAAATGCCTTATCTAAAGTGGCATACAGCAAGGGACACAACCCGGGTGAAATCTCAGATTCCAAATCTCATGCTCCTAACCAGTAAACGATACAAAAACATGAGGGAGAAAATCAAGTGAGACTTTTGAAAACTACTGCTTTACAATAGTAAAAGTGGTGTCATTACATAAAGTTGTACTGCCCCATGGTTCTTCGGGGGGCCCAAATGGCTGGTAGCCTCAAGCTGCTTAGTTCCACCTCCTCAGCTGCAAGGCAGAAGAAACTGGCCTGGCAAGTGATCTGTGCAAGTCTTATGTCACAGTTCTATTCTATTAGACACAGTCAACAACACCAACAAAATCAACAAAATCAACAAAATCAAAAATTCCCTTGTTAATAAAGTACAGTTTGCGCCTTTTATAACCTGTATTCTGTGATTTGGGTGTTGACCTAACATGGTACATATAACATATGTCTTTGTACACATTATATGCAAGTACCATCCCAGCAGGCAGCTGTCACATAACATCTAATCCCTGGGGTGTGCACACTTGCACCTGCACTGGCTGCTTCTGGGTGGTCAGGGCCTTCCAAGCAGCTCTGGAGTGCTGGGACAGAATCGGAAGACTTCACAAGCTGAGCAGCTGCAGTGCAGCCACTTCCTGCCCACACTGACCCATGGTGGCTGTGCAGAACGTGCACCTGGACCTTGGAGACTTGAAGCAGCAGGGTGAGACTACGGAGTCAGGGTCTTGGAGTGTGGGAGCCTAGTCTCAACCGCTACTGTGCCAGCAAAATTCACATGGACTGTCTGCTCTCATTCCTTCCCAGCAAGCCCCTCCTCACGTCCCAAAGGATGAATGTAGGTCAGATTGTGCAAAGGAGGTGTTCTGTGATGAATAACAATATCACCAATGAATGAGTCTTGCCATATCCACGTTAATGACTCCTTTCACAACACAGAATAAACTTGGTTGCAAACTAGAAAATCTGCAGCGTATTTTATGCTCTTACTATTTATTACATGGGGCAGAACTCTCCGTTCTGAGGGGCCATCTCTCAGCAGGCCAGGGCTGGCTGTTAAGATCTTCCAGCTGTAGCATTCCAGAGACTTGACTTCTGTTACATCACTTGACCTCCCTCCAGCCTCCTGGCCTGCAGCCAATGACTGACTGAAGCATGGTGGCTCAAAAATCCAGTGAATACCCTGGGTCTTAAGGAGAAGCTGTTTCTGTGATGCAGTTCTCCTCCCATCCTTCTCCAGAGGTAGATAGAATTTATGAGCATGAGCTTAATTTCATGTAGTATCTTGCTTGATCCCGTACTGTTCCTCTCACTGTGACAGAACTGTCCTCAGAGTACTCTCCAAATCAATGGTTCACACGACAGTCCTTGCTGCAAATTTTCTATTTTGGAATGTGAGTTTATTTGTGGAAGCTCAAGAATAGATTTTAGGATAAGGATGTTTGATCAGTTCTTACAATTTTATTATTTATTTCTAATTAAAGTCTATTGGCATATGATGAGTTGTTGAACTTGGGTCTATATCTGTGATAGGGCCTTTAAGAAGCATACTTCCTGCCTGTACACACAGGGTGCTCAAAATTCAGATGCAGCTGTAAAAACTTATAGATTTTTAACATTGATCAGTCCAGCATATATTGTAGAGCAGGATTATTAATCTCCATACTTCAAATTTCAGCTTTGTGCCATGCGTCCCTACTCCATAGCATTCTTTGTAAGCCAAAAGTTTACACCATTGCATTTTAACATCATGGAAGTCATAAATTTGTATTCCTTCCAGAATAGTTGATAAAGACAGAAAAAAAAATGTAAGACCTGTCTCAAAAGAATTACCTGGTTTTCTTAGATGGTTGTTCCCATTTTTGAAAGAATTAAACTTGATCATTTACCAACATCATGATGCCACTGCTTGATAGTTTTCTTCTGTAAAACTACTTACAACTGTCAAATACATATAAGTGATGTCGTTCCCTAAAAGACATATCATTAGTTCACCCAATCAGTTTAATCTTATAGTAAGATTATGTTTACTTGTTTCTCTGCATATTTGGGTGCATAGTATATGTGCATATATTTTATTTTTATCTCCAAATTACTGTGACATTGGCTCTACTTGTGTTCCGTGCTAACATTCACCTCATATTAGACCTGAGCCCCACTACGTAGGAATACCAGCAATTCTTAAACCATGTGAAACCTTCCCTCTGCTAAGTCCATATTTTCCTTTTACAACAAAAGGAATTTATTGTTAAAGCATCTGCATACAAATAATAATAGGCTTTCATTTAAAAGGAGATAGTAACCAAAGTATGTAAAACTCCCTCATAACTGTTCAATGTAATAGTGAAAATCTCT
Organism: Nesogale talazaci; assembly: GCA_004026705.1. NCBI lineage: Eukaryota > Metazoa > Chordata > Mammalia > Afrosoricida > Tenrecidae > Nesogale > Nesogale talazaci. The sequence continues at coordinate 41,745 of PVJH01012648.1, read as the reverse complement.
TCTCTGATTCAGAGATGTCAGTGAATCATCCAAGATTTCAAAACTTCCAGTACATGGAAGTAACATCATTGCTATAAAATGCTATTTCCATTTTGCGGTGGTCACGAAAGAAAGTTTTTGTTTTGTTTTGTGTGCTAATCTTAGAAAAAGAAAAATGACCTCTTTTCATTTTTCCCTCTAGCCAGTGGACCATGTAGAACGAACTGTAATTGGTCCCAAATTTTATTGGCTCAGGATTCTTGGCCCATAAAAAATAAGAGACACTGAGGAAGTTCCCTTTCATTGTTTGGGAGCCACAGAAATGGCGCTTAGCCAAGTCTTTTGTGGAGACTTTTCCTGAAAGCATTGCCTGACTCAAGATCTTATACTCCTACCATTCATTTTCCAACACTCAGCAAGTGTGGCACAGGATTCAGCAAGCCTTTGGAAGCATGTTACTTCCCCATTAAAATCTGTCTAATGATTTGATTACAGCAAAGCAATACCATATGCAAAGTCCTCTACAGCCTGGCTTTTACATGTTTTCCCTGATTTTGGCCTGACACCACCTTCTCTTTGACTCACCATATTGGCAGTATTGCTAGTTTTGTTTCTCTTCTTTAAACATGAGACGGTCATCTTCATTATAGAACTTTTGCAATCCCCCTTGCCCCATCCATTTAGAATGATCTGTTTCTAAGAACTCTCTGTGGCTGGACAATTCTACTGAACTTCAAATAACACTCTCCCTTCTTAAAAGTGGCCTCATGCCAGGCATTCTAGCACACCTCTTTCATGATTTCCACTGTATGAAAGTGTCTGGCTGTATTTGTTACCTGACTCATTGTGTCTTTCCCATGTCCCACACTCACCAAAGTGAAAACACCATGAGAACAAAGACTTGCTCGCTACACCGTCAGCATTGGGTATGGCATTGGCTGACATGTGATTCAAAGAAAAAGGTATCCTGGAGACCATGCTAACCAATGTCAACCTCATGTGTCCCAGACATTAGTCTGGGTTAACTGCGCTGCACAGGGATGCTAGTGGCTGGTTTTTCTCAAAGCAACCACCAGACTTTCCTTCTGAGATGCTTCTAAGATAGCCCTGTCAGGGTCTCCAGCCAAGAGTTTTGACCATTTGCACCAAGCGGAAACATAATCTGAGCTCAAAAATGGTTGTAAAAGAAATTAATGAAGAGATAATAAGTGTATTCATGAAACCATTATTCGTTAGACCCCTTGCATATTTACTTCTGGGAGTTTGGGTGGCCCAGTGTTCCTAACCACTGCTAACCACAAGAACTGTAGTTCAAAAGCACCAACTGCTTCACCAGAGAAAGAGGACACTTTCTACTCCTGGATACAGTGACGGTCTCAGAAACTCACAGAAGCAGATCTCTCAAATTCTAGAGGGTCACTTGATGGGGGCACCAACTTAATGGCAGGGAGTTTGTTTTTGTTTTTTTGTGTGTGTGTGGAGATAGATTTACTAAGCCATTTACTGCAGGACAGACTTTGTTTCTGTAATTCTAATGTTAGCAGGGCTAACAGTGCAATTTCTCACCACACTGGAAGGTAAGCTCTTCACATTTATTTCCTTTCATTTGCTTGAAAGAACCCATTTTCGTATTTGGGAGAAAAAATAGAATGATTGATTTATTTAATGCAAATCCTTATGAAACAAAGTTGATCCATATAGCAGGGACTAGAGAAAAAAAATTGCAGACAAGCACTGGAATCCTTTCCTGGTGCAACAGTGGATGGAGGGAAGGGAATCTTGTGTTCTTCAGAGATTAATAACTTACAAATCGATGGCCTGCAAAGCTCAGAATCACAGAAAGTCTGTGCTTCTCTGATGAGGGAATTGAGATGCTGAGCTACTTTGGGCTCTCAGCCCTATTCTCCTTGGAGCTCTACAAAGCTTGTTGCTTCTAGTTTGTAGGGATCACACACACACACACAATTTTTCCTAAAGCATGGAATAGTTTTAAATGTCAGGTAAACATACTCAGCAGCTATTAGTTAATAGAGATTCTTTTTATACCTTGGGTACAATGCCAATACTTAGTGGGTTCATTCCAATACTTAGTGACCCTATTGCATTGAATGTAACTGGCACGTGGGTTTTTCAAGGTTGTACTTTTGATCAAAACAAACTATCCTATTCTCTGCCTACAGAAGACCAAAGGCATGCAAACCCACCAACATTTAGTGAACGACCCAGCATCTCATCAGTGCCCCCCAGGACCATCATCTTAGACAGAAATTGTAGCTAGCTCGGTGGGCGGTTAGAGAGGCAATGCTGAGTCTGATAGGAAACGGATGTGCCCATGAAAAGCAGACAAGGGTAATCTATCAGTGCCTATATAATGTATTCAATAAATATTTAATACAATATTCTATTAGTTTTTATTATTTCCTTTGCGGTGTTTTAATAAGTAAACATTCTACTGCAGATCCAAAGATGAGTGATCCAAGCCAGCTACTCCGGGGCCTGGGTAACCCGCTGAGCTGCTCCAAAGAAGACTCCTGTCTCTTCATGGCCTTGAGTCAATGCCGACTCTGAGCCGCCCCCAAGCACAGGCTAGAACTGTCCATATGCATCTCCAAGACTGCCACTCTTTTAGGAGGACTGAGCCTCATCTCTCTCCTGAGGAGTGGCTAGTGGCTTCGAGCAGCTGACCTTGCAGACAGCAGCCGGGGAGACACCACGATGCTTCCAGAGCTCCCCTATAAAGAGCCTAAGAAACCCACCCTCAGGCTAGTTCAACTCTGACATGTGGTGTCACTGTGAGTCATAATGGATTTGGCAGCATCTGGCAGTAAAAAATTTTTTTCTTGTTTTCTTTTGCTGTTGACTTTTACTTGATTAGCACTTATCTCCTTAATCCATGTTTCTCATTGTTATGCCTTTATCAGCAGTCAAGGGAACCCCAGAGGTGCAGTGATTAAGCATTCATCCGCTATAGGAAATTCTGGCAATTACAACTCCCTGCTCAAAAATGTGTACTCCTATGGCAATTGCAGCCTCCAAAACCCACTGAGGAAGTTTTACTGCCTCAGAGGGTTGCTAAGCATTACAATCCACACCAGGGCACACAGCCCTATGGGGACTAGGTCAGTGTTTCCTGGGATTTGGTTCCATTCACAGCTGGATAGATAGATGATAGATAGATAGATACATAGATACATAGATAGCTTTACTCAGCAAGGGTGATTGAGAAAGCATTCCTGATCCCGCTCCGACTCTCTGGCTTGGTAGCAGGACAAGGGAATTGAGTCTTTTGTCTCTTGAGTTTGCATTCTGTCCATATTGACCAGTTTTCCAACAATGTACATAAAGTTTGTATGTACATCCCCCCCCCTTCCACTTGAGTTAGTCATTGAAATTTGAACCTTCGCTAATTGTGCAATAAGAAGAAAACTGTGCCCTTCAAATGGTTTTTATGCAATATATCTACAGTGGAATTTAATTAATCAACTCTCAATTCCAAACAAAGGGATGGCTTGCTTGGGGAGAGTGTTCTCATTATTCCAAGTGCATTATTGCAAAGCTGTTATTTTCTCTTGTTGAAGAACATGAACTCACCCATTTTGTAAAGAAAAGATTCCTCAGCACATTTACCTACTTCCTGCTTTTTGTATTCCATTTTAAAAAGTATTATGTGAATGAATACTTTTAATGAATATTTAGCATTGAAACAACAATGAATCATTTATCAAAGTAATAAGGAAATCTCAATATATTCCAACAGCTAAATGTGGTCTTTGTTTATAGTGCCTTGCTCAAGAAGTTCTGCACATTCTCTGAGGTTTTGCTCAGGAAAATTCTTTCAGATCAAATTATTGGTCTTTTTCTTCCAGCTTAGTCCTGATGTTTTGTTTAGTTCGATTTGAAAAATTAAACATTTTTTAGTGGAAGGGCCTGTGTATTAACCTAGAGCAGCAGCGGAGACCTCATGTACCTGTGCACAGAGATAACCTTCTAATGCCTCAAAATAATTAACTCAGATGTCAAAAGACTTTCCACAAGCAGCTGACCTCTACATCTCAAAAACAGATTATTCAGATAGTCCCATTGTAAAAGTAGGGACAATTCCTAACGCCACTGCTCAGGGAAAAAATTAAATCAAAGGATTTGTGTTTGGGGTCCCAGAGTGAACTCATTGTGAAGTCTTACAAACTTCACAATGATCTTGACAATCATTTCCCATTTCTAATTCTGATCAGCTTGTCATTGTCAGCTGCCATCAAGCCACCTTCCATCACAGGCTGATGTCGCTCTGATGCCAAAGAATGTTCTATGGCATCCATCCTAAGAAGAAAGGTAGAAAGAAAGGTCTGTGATTTATTGCCAAAACCCCCCCGATGGATCACAGGGATCCATCTCAAGGGGCATGGGACTACCAGGAGTTTTGACAGTGTTTTAATAGTAAAACTTAGTCAGCTTAATTTTTTCCTTTTAAGTGTACCTGTAAATCTAACTCTCTTTATTGATAATCACTACTATCTTAAGACACACAGGATAGCCGGTGGGGGAGGGTGTTCAGGGCTTTAAAAATGAGCCTAGTTTGCACACCCATCTTACCAAGAGCTAGCTCTATTTGAACGGAAAAGGGGAATTGGGGAACTAGAGGCACGGGGTTTAGTGCTTTTAATAGGCATTTTAAAGCAATTTTGGACTGACATAAAATGGTGCAACAAGTTCAGAGAATAGAAATATGGTCTCCCTCACACATTTTTTTTCTCCTTTTGTAATCTTCTTGCATGTGTGTTGTATTTCCCTTTAATAGATTGTCTCTATATTTAAGAAGGGGAAGACAAGGTTACAAGATGATGTGGAAATTATTCAAATATTGTCATCTGAAGGGGAAATAATGTTGGAAGACACTTTGATTAGCCCATTTAAACCAAGTGGACTCTAATTCATATAGACCCTATGGGATAAACAGTGTCGAATCTTCTCTAGTTTTGCTCAGGAAAACCTCTATGTGATACAGGATCTTCTATGATCCAGTAGGACTAACTTCTCTGAGATGTTACTCAGGAAAACCTCTCTGTGATCCACTACCTCATGTGATAGAGTGGTACTAACCTTCTCTGAGGGTTTGCTTAGGCTTTCCTAGGCTAGAATATTTACAGCAGCAGAACTCCACCCCTGTCTTCTGCAGAACCCCTTTTATTACTGTTATCAATCCTGCAGACAGTAGATCAACACACTACATGGTCCTTTAGTACCCTGACAATGGTGGTCATGTTGGAACCCATTGTTTCAGACACTGGGCCAATTGATCTCCATGAGAGCAGTCCTTCTTTTCAATGACTCTTTGCCAAGCATGATGTCCTCTCCCTGGGATAGGTCTCTGCTAATAATATAGCCATAGTAAAGATATGAGATGCTTCATTTTAAGAAGCATTCTGGTAATATTTTGCACAACTCTGGCAGTCTATTCTACTTTTAATATTCTTAAGCAGCACTATACTTCTGGGTGGGGGTGGGGAGGTTCAAACAGCTGAGTTTTTCATTAGCAGTCCATTATTTAAAAAGACAGTTTATGAGGAGATTTTTTTTCATCTCCCTTAATGCAGCTTTTAAATATCTTAAAATAACAATTTTATTTATAGTTGCTTATTTCCAAAACACAACATACAGAAATTTATACATCTCAAATTGTTTCTCATTTCCTTTTGACAAGGAAACTATCATCCCAGTAGCATAGCCAGGATTCAAATAAGAAATAAAATAGGTTATATAAGAAAATTGACAAATCTCAATTGCCATTCACTTTTTACCTACTTAGAAGACGTAAATGAATTGGATAGTTAGGTTGATCACCATATTGTCAAATTTATAAGTTATACCTTCAGGTACATTTTATTCTAGAGAGTTTATATCCAAAATGCAAGTGGATGTTTAAAGAATGTCATCAAATTTACACAAGAGAAAAATGGTATGACATTGACATAGTCATCATTGGACCCAAATGTCAATCAGCCAACTATTTCACTCAGAGCAGAGATCACTGTCCTGCTATATTTAGTTTTCAAATATACCAGTCACCTTAGCACTTCTAAAAAATAAAACTCTCCCTTCAAATTGTTGCTTACCAGAAATGCAGATATTTGGAATTAGATTAATAAACTCTTGAAAGTTTTTCCCCTTGATTTAAAGTACCTTAACAACTCACCATTTACTGTCATCACTGTGTTATTGCTGAACTTCACTTTATGATCCTTTCATATAAATTGTTCATGAGGGGCTTCCTCTGATAGTCTCTTGAAACAAGAATGGATCCTGTACATTTATGTTACAGGTTTATTATGATAGATTGTTCTTGCCACAAAGCTACAAAACTACCCAGCCAGTTTATAAAATCTGTTAATAAAAATAGTCCTCACTGAAACAGACTTATTTACCAAGCAACCCAAAGTTGACAGATACATATTCAATTTCCCAAATAAAATCAGAAGAGCCCTTTTGCATGAGAAGTGTGAGTAGAATTAAAATAATTTTTTAAGACTTTCTCTGTCCTTATCAAACCTAAATAAACACAACTTCAATGAAGGACTATAGTTTTATGGATTTGTATGAATTCACCTATAAAGCATTTTACACTGGATTTTCTCAGGAGATATAAGATTTTAAAGAAGACCTAGGATTTACCCTATAATATATCGTTGGAGGGCCAACGTTCATCTACAGTGATTCAAGACAATTATTTAACATTTGCTTCTGCATGCTGACAGATAAAAGGACAACTTAGAAGCATTGTAGATATTCTCTACAGAAAGAAAGCAGCAGAGCTAAAAACAATGACAGTGAAGTAGCCTGGTGTTCCTGTCCTGTGCAATTATGACAACGTTCACTATGGGAAAGGTGAATTGTATTTGACAACATATTCTCAAGCACTGTGTAATGAACCTTCAAACTTCAATTAGAGCCTATCAGAAAGAAAAATAAACACAATTTCACTAAAACACTGTCTTCATAAGAAAAACAAGTCAGTTGGAAAATACAACAGTTTCAACATCATTGACTGCTCATCTAGCATTCCTTTCCCACGTCAGGTACCACATAAAAAGCTTGTCCTTCATGCAGTAACATAGATCCCTCCCATTTCAAAAATAAAAACCTTTCAATGTCATTCCTATCTGTTCAATCTAAACTTCTCCACCATTTACTTCCAATGAAAATATTAATTTTTCAAAATCATATTGAATGCCACTGCTTATGAAAGGTTATCAGTATCTTCAAAGCTCAGAAGAGAAGCACAACCTCTGGGACATCTTTGTGTGAATTACATGAAGCATCTCTATGTAGGCTTAAATTAACCCAGAAGAAAGTTGAACATTATAACCCCCAAGTGGCTTACATGCTGTATGTGCTACAATTCAGGCTATTCATATGATGAATTTCTCAGTGCTTGACACAGTTTGTATTTCAATGAATTTTGTTTTGTCAGCTGAAATGCAATAGCTTGCCTGTGGTTAACTTTCCTCCCTGGCCATTTTTATTGGTGCTTTGTCCACATCCTGTCCATGAGAGGAGTACTCGACCTGAAAGGGTCAAAATTACTAGCCTAATTAGCTAACAAACTGGGATAACTTTGCTGTCTTTGTTAATGATTGAACCCATGGAATGTTTGATGGTTCTGAGGTTTGTCTGAAGTTCTTTTGATGAAATTTTGCCTTTGATGCAACATTTTGCTTTAAGATTTTTTTGCTTATTTTTGTATTTTGGGGGGACATCACTGCCTTCTGGTGGTCGTGGGAGCTACCCAGCGCTGCTCCTGAGAGCCACCGCTGGATTTGAACTGCCAAGCCAGCCGACTGTAGTCCCGCACTCAACCACTTTAAGATTTTATAACAGTAAAAAAAGCACTCAGTGGAAAATACACAATGAGTTTCACATAATGTAGTATCAAAAGATAGTTGTGTCAGATACTACAATAATTACATTGCTATTATTACAAATGCTACTGCTTCATTAAATAAGAAATATGATCATTAAGAAATAGCCACTAATTATACCCACCCTTATCCAATTATCCCTAGGAAATGGGTGGATAAAGAACTAGAAAATTCCTATCCAGAAGATTGACTTAGGGTGTTCTTAATTAAAGGACAATATGATCATACTGTAATGAGTTTTCAAGCTTTTCTAACACCAACTGTTCTAACAGTTATAGTGCCTGAAGCCAAATATAACTAATATCTCCAAATCCTCATGTATCTTATGAAAAATTCTGCCCCAAAAGAAGAAAACTAGTACTGAGGCAGGAAGAAAGAAATTAGAGGAAACAAAGACAAATATAGGCCTTTTCAGTGTTAAAAGAAATTCAATAGCCTCCATGAATTGTGAAAATATATGGTACCCAGGGAATAAGATGATATCTTCATATCTTTAAAGTGTATTCACAGTTCAAAGGAGTTATCTAAAATAAAATTATTATAAGAAACCAATAGAATCATGGGAAGGTAAAGGTGGAGAGGTCTCTCAAAAAAAAGATAAAGAAAAGTTAAGTCAACATATTAGAGGAAATGCAAAAATTTAGAGGGCTAAACATAATATTCAACTCAAAGGAGATTCCTGAAGAACTGATTCACCTGAGATGGAATTTGGAACTGAAACCATCTCCAGAGGTCAATTTTCATTCAAGTAGTAAATGGATTTATTGAATACGCACTCACCTTAGATAGGCGCTCACTTAGATTGACCCATGATGTGGATCAAAATGGTTCACATTCACACTAAACAAAGGGGAAAGGATAAGGATGGGCAGGGAAGCTAGGTGAATGGAAACAAGAGAATGTGAAAATTGTAATCTATGCACAGAACCTGCTGTATAGAAAACGGCTAAATTGGAACCCAATTTACTGTATAAAATCTCACCTAAAACACAAATACATACTTTTTAAATAACATAATAAAGTTAAAATTAATTGAAATTTAAACTCATGAACACACGGATATGGGTTTCCAGGGCCAAAAAGCTTTAGAGCACTAGGCATATCATTGAATGGTAGAATATGAGAGATTGAGGTGGGATTATACAAATGCTCAGAGTCAAAACATGATAGCATCTTTTGGATGTGATAAAGTGGTAAGACGTCTCAACTTTGACATGTTGAAATAAAATATCATATAGTTATCAGTTCCAGACACATGCCAGAAAATTTTCTGTGTTTAGAGATACATCTGGATGTTTGACACATAGCACTTATTTTTCAAAAGCATAAAACAAAAATCCCTATCCTCATGGAATTTTCATTACGAAAAGGGGTCAAGAAAAGATTGGCGAGGACAGAGGGAAACAGTCAATAGTGAACACACTCTGATGAAAGAAGTGGAATAAACTGGAACCGTTAGAAATACACTTATTTTAGTTTTAATAGGGTGCCTTCAAGAAATGTGATGTCATATGAATAAGTTTTAAAATTCAGTTGATACTAATTTTAAACCACTCTCAAGGGTACATCTTTCTAAATCACTGAGAAATGGCAAAAAAAATTATGAGTCTTCCACAAAACAACAATGTTGAAATGATTCAAGTGTTTTAAGAAAAGTCTATGACAAGCCAAGGAAAAAGAGGCTCAACCTTGAAAATGTATCAATGATGCCTAAAGTCCAGAAACTAGTGGGAAAAGACTGTAGAATCTCCATTGATGTGATGGCCACCAGGTTTAGGGTCTCATATGGTTCCACATTGTTAAGTGACAGTCTAACCTGAGCATGTTTTCAACTGAACGGGTACCAAAGTGCCTGTAAAAGATCAGCTTGCTCAAAGGGCTAACCTTTCCAATGAGCAAGATCTAAGCTAATGAAAATAGTTTTATGGAATGAGTTGTGAACAGAGATAAATGTGTCTTGGATATATTAACCTGATCAAGAGAAAAATCTAATTAAAACAGAGGTGTCTGAGAGAATCTGCTAGGCATATAATTTAAGGCTGAGAGATCAACCAAGAAGGTGCAGTGGCTGTTTTAGAAAAGACACTATTTGTGGATAACCCTTGTAAATCTTCTCAAAGACGCAGGACAATCATCGGAACTTATTGAAAAGAAGTTTTAAGAAAAGCAAAAATTACAGTGAAAGGGAAAAGGTACAGAAAAATTGTGCAAAGGAAAAAAATTTCCCATCATGACCATGTACTTGTTAATTCTTTGAGGTTAGCAAGAACTGTCTGGTAAGAATTCATTGGGAAATTTTCTCCATTCCACCACCTTCACCAATCTTGCATCCTCTGATATCTTTGTCTTCCTAGATCTCATAATTTAAAAGAACCATGACTTGAGTTCATCTTGGATGTAAAAACTACTGTGGTGACTTAGTGTAAACAGAAGAGGACAGAAGGGTTAGAGAAAGGAAACATTATTTCTGGGTGTATACCCTTAGACAGTGATTTGATGAAAAACAAAAACTTCGCATTTTAATGTTTTAGTTTATTAAAACTTTCAATGATTTTGTTACAATATTGATGCCACCCACATACACTTTTAAGGGCTGTGTTTTCATCCCTCTAAGCCTTCCTTGGAGAATTGTGCATAAAAATGAGCATTTTGATATCTTTAAAGCTCTTATTGCTTCCTTTTCAAGATTCTTTGCATTTGAGAAAAAAAGAAGTCTTCTTTTGTGTGTGGCCAGACCAGGCCCGTAAAATGTACAGACTTACATGAAGGGTGTGAACATAGGTGATAACTCCACACTTAATCTTCAGTGTAGGGCCGGTTTCTAGTTTATCAGCCTTTTGACTAAGATCAAATGTAATGAAGGTTTCTAGGGTATGGTAGTGATGATCTTTGTCTTTCCTTGTACATATCAGGAAACATTTCCAATAAAATAAGTTTATAAATATATAAAATAAGTAGAAAAATTAAGGGAGAAAGTACATCCTGAGGAAAATATATGACATGAAACTTAACAGTAAGGAGTTCTGAGCTCTCCCTGACCTGGGTATGCTTCTTTTTATTTAAAACAGTTTCACTGGCATATAATTCACATGTCATAAAATTCAATAGTTCAATTATATCAAGAAGAATCATACAATGATCACCACAATTATTTATGGACATTTTTTGCATTCTTGTACCCATTGTTGGTTCCCCATTTCCCAAACTGCACCTGCCAAATAGCTAAAGAGCTAATAATCCAATTATTGTTTCTATAGATTTACCTATTCTGGATTTCATATATAGAAAACAACTGTCTAAAAAAACAACAATAACAAAGTGAAACAGATTAAAATTATCCATTGCAAATGAAGTAGAAAATATTTTAAAATAGAACACATTTGAAATGGATCAAAGGACGGATCAAATGGTAAGGTGTTAAATTTTAACCTATCTGTATCTGCAATAATCCACTTTCCAGTACATTCTGTATGTGAACAAGTCTATTCACATGCCTGGTCGATGATCAGAGACTTGATCCATCTGTTTTTACCCTTCATATATATATATTTATCTGAAACAACTTCAAAACAACAAATCTGACACTGGTATAGATTATAGTATTAATAGAATATTGGAAATCATCATAAAGGGTATTAAAAACAAAATAAACTGCAATGCTACATTTGTTTGGGTGGGTGAGAAAAAAATACTTTCATATTTATACTTTTGAGAAGATACTGACTTACTAGAAGGTATAAACAAAGTCAATTATGGAAATGGAAACATTATTGTAGATTTCAAAGATAAATCACTCTGAAAAATTTTCATCAGGGAAACCATGAGAATATATACCTTTGAAATAAATACAAAAACATGAACAGTGTACCAAGCCCTGATGAGTACTAAAAATACCCTTTTAATGACCAAGGCTAGAAAACTTAAGGCAGAAAAAATAATTTTCAGAAATAAACATACAGTAATTATTGGTTTAGAAATTCACACCAACTAAAAGAACATGTATCCTCCAGAATTTTAACAGAATTTGGAAAACCTTTATATTCAGTCCTAGTAACTAGGTTGGTTCTGGCACACAATAAATACTTAAACCTTGACTAAATTCAATAACTGTTTGGGAAAATATACTTAATTTGAAGTTCAGATACCATGAGAGCAGCTTCTTCTTACCCCTGATACATTTTGATATCACAGTCAAAATCAGAAAGATGCCAGGAGCAACTGTGGTTCCTTCAAAGAACGCTCATGGTCTTGAGGGGCAGGGAATAAAAAGAGAAGTGTAAACTCAAATTGTACTGTTTTGGTACTGTAATACAGTGTTGCTCGTACAGTTCTATTTTTCCTGAATTTCTCTTCACTCAATATGAGCCCTGGCACTCATAAAATCCATCCACACCATCACTCAATTTTAACTTTCTTTTATAAAGAAAAGTTTCCTTCTTTGTGGTCTCCTAAAATAAAATTGCTGGAGAACTAAATGTGAGATTGTACCATGGCAAAAAAAATGAAATCAGTAGATGGCAGTAATTGGAACAGCCAAGGCATCATTAGAGAGAGAGAGAGAGAGAGAGAGAGAGAGAGAACAAAAATCAATCAATAAAGGAACAATTGTCAAGATAAAAAATTACTGAGCACACATATTTTCTTTTCTACTCTTCAGACTTGGAAAACACTGCCTAACTTTAATCTGTGCTCATTATATATTAAGTGACTAATATTCAGCTATTGACCTTGTTTGATTAATTTAGATCAGTAAGGTGAATATAAGTATCTATTACTGTGCTTCACCTTCCCTCAGGCATCCACAGATCTCAAAACTTTACTACCAAACTCAAATAGAATAATTATTCAGAACTACGTTACGTTTGTGCTGCTCAATTGTTTTTATCGAATTTCCATCCAGGCAGAGGTCAATTAAAGGGAATCCCCCCAAAGGCTGGTGACGTAGGCCCAATTTAACAACCATGACTGTAAATTTTCTTGGAAGAGTCAGACTTGATATTATTAAAAATGAGGTCATTTGATTTTACTGGACACTATGGTTTTCTAGATTTAAAATGTTGTCTTAATTGCCCTAGAATAAAAATGTTTGGAACACTTCCTTCATTCCTGTACTCATCGTTATTAGTTCCCCTTTTCCCATAGCCTCCCTGGCCACATCCCCAAGCAACCATTATTGAGGTTACTGTTCCTATGGCACGACTGTCTCTAGTGGCTCAAGAAGACACCATATGTTCATGTGGTAGCTCATCTTTTAAAAAATGTATCCATAGTAACACATATGTAACAAAATATTTGCTTATCATTTTACAGGTACAATTTAAAACCATGAATTATGTTTACCAGGTTGGGCAACCACTATCAATTTTCAAATTTTTTATTACCCTTAGCATAAACTCAATATACTTTCCATTGTAAATCCCCAATTTCCCTTGCATCTTATTCTTGGTAACCCAAACCAGCTTTAGTGTCAATGCATTTCTGAGGTCATTTACATGGTATCATACAATATCTGTCCTTCTGTGAGTGGCTTATTTCATTCAACATAATATAGATGAAGTTTTTCCAAGTCATAACATGTATCACAACTTTATTTTCCTTTATCCCAAACAATCTTACATTATATATGCAAGGGTTCATTAAAATGTCTTGCTATAAAACCATAGAAATTTTGTCAAAAAGGAGCCCCCAATAAAATTATTGAAAAAAAATTAATTAAAAAATCTCAAAGTGCAAAGTTATTCTTTCCTGATCTATCTTTCACCTAAGCCTGTATATTGCTGAAGATTGTCATTCTCTCTTTCTCTCTCGTGCCAGAGGAATTCTGGCCCCTTCTCTTACTTCACATCAAAACATCAGTTTGGGCATCCTCGAAGGGCTCAAATCATGCTTTCTTCCAACAGGGGAGGAGGACCTTTCATTTGCTAAGGATCATTTCGATACAGTAAAACCCAAAAAACCTTGACACTAATTTGTTCTAAAAGGAATGTCGAGATACAATGAGTTGAGTGCCAAATCAATTTTTCCCATAAGAAATAACTGAAAATAGATTAGTCCATTCTGGACCACCAACATTTTACCCTAGTTTTGTCATTTTACACAAAATCTTACATGGAAATTCCAAAGCAAATAAGTTCATATTGAAATTTTAAAATTCTAAATAATAAACACAGTGTGAAAAAAGTTTTTTAACAACTCCAGTATGGTCCATTCCTTGAGATGGATGAGGATCTGGATCTGTGGACATGGATGTGGACAGGAGGTATGGAGAGAGATTCATTGTTTGGATGGGGACTCCCCTTCCATCAAATCAACTGGTAACTGCTTTTCAGAAGTATTTTCTTTACCTTCTTTGCCTTTTTCACTAGGCCCTAGATGACTAGTGAAAAAGAAAATTTTGTCTAATGTAGTCTGCTGTTGGCACTTCCTTAACTGTTTTCTAAAAGGATTTATTATATTATCATCAACAATATCAATAACAGAGTTAACCAGTTCCTTATAATGATTCTTTTCAAAATACTCTTTCTTAGGACCCATGTTTTTTTTATCTAAAAACAGTACCAAAAGTCACAAAAAGTAAAGAAATTCTAGCAAAATACTTGGCATACAGCCACAAAAGGTTTAAAGTTTAAACAACATTTCTAACAATGTTAACTAACATTGAGTGACTGAAACACAAATTGCTTTTGTATAGACAAATCACGTGCATTATGTCAAATTCCGATGTATTGTTTGAGCTCCTAGGCAAAATTTTCTCCACATCTCATCTCAAAATCAGATTATGTCTAGTATTCATACCTTTGAGTACCAGGGTTAGACTGTATTTATAATATTATTCATAGGCCATAGAAAAGCATCAATTTTTAAATTAGTCCACAATATTTGGTCAAATACTTAATTAACTCACCCTGACTCAGCCTTAAATTTAAATGATTCAACTATCTCTTCAAAGGCACTGTTATTGTTAGACAGGCATCCCACTACTTTGTTGTTGTTACTTTTTATTGTATCCTAAGAAAACCAAGGCAAAAATACTACTAAGAAAATGTTTTTTAGCCACTTGCTGTTTACAAAGACATGACTTAGCTTGTATTGTTTGGAATAAACACATGTATACATGAAATATAACCTTAGTGTCAAGAAGCATTTATTGATGAAGATAACGGATTTCAACTTTCAGTACAGACTGCGATTCAAGTAAAGAAAATAAAAATCCTCACACCTGGACCAATAGATAACATCATAATAAGTCAAGGGAAGGTTGAAAGTACCAAGGATTGTATTTTGCTTGGATCAACAATCAACCCTCATAGAAGTATGACTCAAGAAACCAAAAAATGTTTTGCATCAGGCAAATTTGTCACACAAGACTTCTTTAAAATATTGGGAAGGGAAAGAACATTACTTTGTCAAAAGCATGCCTGATCCAAGTCATGATGTTTTCAAAAGCCTCATATGCATGTGAAAGTTGAATATTGAATTAGAAAGACCAGAAAAGATTTGGTGCATTTCCACTGGTTCCTATAGAAGATAAAAATATTTACCACTATATTAAAAGGAAGAATGAAATTTATTTTAGGTTGAATATCAGCTCTTAGTATTCTGAAAACAAAAATGTGTGTAAAAAGTTTCAGCATAATAAATTTACTTCTAATTTTTGGGTAAAGTGATTCTTACTTAATAGTTTTCTTGTTCATTCAAGTGTCTTACTTTGGTTTACTTTGTTCATGCATCATAATAGTCTTCTACTCCCCAACAGAAAATGTCCATTAATACTTGAATTTTTTGTTGAAATTTAAATATGTGAAATGAACAAAAATTAAACTGGAACCTGTACAAAATCATCTCAAATAATCCTTTGTTTGATGACGGAATTACTTCTCTGGCTTAATCATGAGATTATCTTAAATGCTCTAAACAAAACTCTATTAGATGAGTTTGTTAAATTCTCTTCACTAAGATGTATTATATGTGACTTTGCACTTAACAGATATAATTTACCCTATATAATGGGTGAGCACTGATACTAAGCATCCAATCAAAGAAGTAGCAATGGTAAAATGGCAACAAGCTCCACCCCCATGAAAACAACTGCTATGCCTAAGAAATGTTAAATAAAATCAAATATAACAAGTGTTCACTATAGGCTGCTGATTCAGACATTTCTTCAAAAGAGCTGTAACAGCCAGAACCTTTTCTCACTATGATATAAAGGAACTTGAGTTTGCAACTTCTTCCTGAGATAATGTTTGTTTGTTTGAGGGGGTGAAATTATAATTTAAATATTCATACCTTCAGTTATCTAATTGTATGCTTCGGTGGCTGTGGGTTTTAATACATCTTACTTCTTCTATTTTTTTTGATTTTTTTGAAGCATCACTGCCCTCTGGTGGTGGGAGTAGGAGGCTCACCCTTGCTGCTGGATTTGAACCTCCAACCCAGTGGGCCCCAGTCCTGCGCACAACCACTACACCAGCAGGGCTTAGCACTTCTTCCGTTTTTTAATAGCTAAAATGACAGCCATCTTCAGGGGGGATATTTTCAAGCATCAGTACAGAGTTCATATTTACCTTCTGTGAAAGACATGTTCTGCCACTACAGTGACACTAAAAACTAATATTATCTTCAAGTTGCCAGATATGATTTTTATAATCAGGGAGTACTTCACTGATCACAAAAGCAGATTTCTAGACTAAAGAACAACTTCCAAATAATCACCTAAACCTAACACACCGATGAAGCTGAAGCAGGGAGGAGAGAGGGAATATGAAACTTGGTAGAACAATGACAAAAATATATGATGTGGTCCCTGAAAAGTTAGCTGGAGCAAGCCTTTAAAAGATGCTGCCAATAAAATAAATATAGAATAGTGTAACCATATTTGGCAAGCTTGTTATTTTGATGTGAAATGTCTTGGAAATATTGCTTTTCACATTTCTCTTAGAAGATAGAGGGAGAGGAAAAATTGTTCATCTCCTTTTAACATCACAGCTGAAACTGTCCTTTTATTAGTTTGGGATAAAAACTGAGAGAAAAATAAGCATTCAACAAAATCATCACGGTACACTGATAAGCTAAGATCACACACCCTTTCCTCTCTTCTCTTCACCTCACACATCGTATCTGCACATGTGCACACACACTATCCTGCACACACTGTCATATGCACGACCATGCACACTGAAGACACCCACTTTCTTTACAAGGGTTAGGTATAGAGAAATGGGATGATAATCACATACACTGTCAATTACCATGTAATCCAGACAGCAGTGAATAATAAAGTGCTTTCTCGCATTTTGTGCAAACTATGTTTATCTTCTTTAATGAGACCTACTAAAGAATTCCACTATATGTAAAAGCAAAAAAAGACATAAATTTAGATATGGTTATTGCTTGAACTTCAAAGTGAAGCATATGGGTTAGAAACAAGGCAGGACAGAGGATCAACTGACAAACGCCCAAGGGCTGAGTGATTGTTCAGAAGGCGCCTAAATTCCACTCCCAGATTCATTTGCCAACCATGCAAGACATGTCAGGTGATGCTCCTCTCTCACCCTCCTGGCTGTGTGAGGCAAACTGGTCCATGGACCATGACCCAATGAGCATAAAGATGGATGATATATCAGAGGTATCTATTGACATGGGTCAATAATTATTATTACTATGAATATAAAAAAGAGGCTTGGCGGAATAAAAGTGCAGTGCTTGGCTGCAATGCATTGGCAGTTGAAACCCAGCAGCAGCTCCACAGGTGAGAAGGGCTGGCGTTCCATTCCCATCAAGAGACAGTCCTAGAAACCACTGTACAACTCTGTCCTTCGGAATTCCTGAGTCAGAACTAGCTCCACAGCCCAGAACGGCACCAGCAACACAGAAGAAGGCACATTGCTCTTACAGGACAACAAAATACGTCCAGATTTTAAATGGCAAAATTAAACATCTACAACCATGAAAATATCTGTGTTCTGAATATTCACAGTTTAGTTTCCTTAATTTCAACAGCATATACTTGTTAGGCTCCTTCTTTTTCTCAATGAGCTAAGATTTTTCAAGGCCAAAATTATATATTAACTTATTTTGATCTTCAGCATCTAATGTCATACTGTAAAAATGATTTTTAAAGCTTTTTCTTGAGAGTGTGTGAAACTCATTTCTGTTTCTATTGGCTAACACCATGATTCCCACAACACTAGACCACTTCACTGACTTTTCAAGAGCTGTTAAAGTGGCAAGCACTATTAAAGAAGCATTTGCTTTTGCATATATTTTTACAGCCTTTTATTCCAATTCATAAAATAAAATTGTTAGGATCTGAAGTGCTTTATATAAGAGTTTTGAAATTTTACATTGTCCAGGAAATGTAGATGTTTTAAAAATAAATAAAATAAGGGGGGGAATTTTTAAACACTATATATATATATATATATATATATATATGCCAACGTAATAACCAGCATTTCAGTGGCATGTTGTGATAAATTCAATGTCAACAACCATGAGACCAATAAGATTGTCTCTTGGTAAAGGAGAGTTTTAATGAAAATGTCTATAGAATTTATCTGCAATGATTGTTTGAGAGGTTGCACGTACTTTATATCACAGAAGATTACTTTATCACTCTGACTCCAAACTATTCCTCAGTGGAGTCTCTTGTTAGGTCAGTGATTTTATTTAAAATGACTCCTTTATTGTGTATCATGCATACATACTTTTTGCTTTGGATAGTAATCGGGACATTTTTCTCCAAAAATATGTTTTTCTAATCTTGAGTCATGTTTTTGTTGAAAAATAGTGTGACATGGTCTGGTTCCTCAAAGTCAGCAGTTTGAAACCACTAGCCACTCTAATGGAGAAAGTTGAGACATTCTAGTCCCATAAAGAGATCTTGTAAAACCCACAAGGGCAGAGCTATCTTGTCCTTGTAGAGTCACTATGGATAACATTCAATTGGATAACAGAGGGTAAAAACATTCATTCATCATGGCATTACCTGTGGTAGGAATTTCAACGATCACTTGTCACTTATAATGGTTTACTTTGATAGTTAAGGTCAATGTGTGACAACTTGACTAGACCATGATTCTCAGTGGTCTGCCAGTTATGAAAAAGTAAAACCCCCATGAGGTATCTTGCTTCCCAAAGCAGGTGGCCTGCTTTCAATACAAATTCGTTGGACTTGAGCTAAGACAAACTTTCAATATAAGTTCATTGGATTCGAGCTAAGACCTGCTTTCCACATAAGTTCTTTGGACTTGACCTCAGAGCTCACCGTATTGTGCACTAAACCTGAGATCATCAGAGACTTGCCATGGTAACAGTCGGCCATGGGTTCCTTTGCCTCTGGAGTCAGAGCCTGACATCCCACCTGCTGATTTTGGATTCACCAGCTCTGGCAGCTACTCAATTCAGAAGCCTCCTGCTGTCCTCTGACCCACTGACTTGAACTTGCATTCTTTTACAATTGTCTGAGTCATTTCCTTGATAGAATCCTCTCTCTATAGAAGTACAAGATGTGGTGGTGTAGTGGGTTAGGGGCTGGGTGGCTAACCACCAGGTCAGCAGTTTGAACCAACTAGCCTATCACAGGGGGTCAGATGAGGCTTCCTGCTCTTGTCCAGGTTTACAGCCTCAAAGCACAAAGGACAGCTCTACGCTCCTCTGTAAGGTTTTTGACAGTTGGACTTGGCCCAGTGGCAGTTTTGTTTGCCTTTTGTTTGTTTTGTTTCTAACATAAGTATAGAACTTTGGGGGGGGGGGAGATGAAGTTTTCTACTTCTGGGGAGAGTTGCAGTGTCATAAACCCACACAGGCAGCTTTACCCTGTGCTGCAGGAACTCAAAGAGCCAGAATCGACTCTGTGGGAGTGCGAATATGAGCTTTATTCAGTCTGCTTCACCAGGTGCCCATATTCACATATTCATCTTGACAATCATGCAAGGGGAAAAAATCCATTCTTCATTTCAAAGAAAAAACTCACTCTTTGACATCAAACCCATTCTATGTAGAATTGCCCCCATACATTTCCAAAGTTGCAATGTATACAGGAACGGGAAGTCTGATCTTTCTCCTCGTGGATTCAAACTGTTGACCTCAGTAGGCTGAGAAAGCTCACTGCACTAGTGCCAAACAGCAGGTGCCATTGCTCCTTAGTGCTATAAATTCTCTTCTGATTCATGATTACCAACAACAGAAACACTTCCTGGTCCTGTGACATTCTCATGATCATGTTTAAAGTTACACACATTATGGGAGTCACTGTGTCAATCCAATTCTAGTGAGGCTTTTCCCTTATGTTACAAGTTCACATTTGTCTAATACCAAAACTGATGATTTTTACTGACTGTATAAAAAAATGACCCAGGAAAATTTTTCTCAGGCAAAAATAAATACATAATCACATCAATGCTGGAACTGTTTGCTGAACTGCAAGGATAATTATACTCTTAAATGTCCCCCTATTCACCATATATGTTCTAAAATATCATAAAATTTGGACTTTGAAGTACTTGTTAATTCATAGACTACCCATACTACAATACCATCTGAGGATTTTGAAATATCTATGTAAACACTTATTTGTAAATCAGTGGAAAATTTACATAGCAGATTACACTCAATGGTCCACACACATTCTGATAGACTCATTCGTTTCACTTCTCTCCCAACTCCTTCCAGTGTTTTCAGTTTCCCTTGATTCCACTTCCCTAACCTTGCCATTCTGATTTTAAATGGCTGAGGATTCTAACATTGAGGTTAGTTCTGATCTAGACATGAAGGGTAAAAGTGATAGATTTAGGGGTCCCACCAGTCTTCTGTGACCGTGCCTAATTAGTTGTATAATTTAGAGCTCTGTTCCATATTTTCCTGCTACACAAAGGAGAAGGATGATACTCTAACATAGCCAAAGGCCAAATGTCACAAGGCAGAAATGGATATGTCTCTACCACCCAGCCTTCTTCACCTTCTTCTGATGCCACCAATCCTATCCCTCTCATGGAATTCTAGTTCTTTGCTCGGTTCAGTAATCTGCTCTAATATCCACACAGTACTCATGGACAGTATTCATAATCATTGAAGCTTATAAGGAAAGTTAACAGGTTATGAAATGGTAATATGTACTTCAATTGTCCCCACCAACTCATTTCTGCCATGCTGGAAGACATGTCTCTCTGGTCCTTGACTTCACAGCCATGTGATTCTTGGCCGTGGTGGCCATGGTTTAGGAAGTCCACCCACCTCTCTGCCTCACAGTTTCAGTGCTATTCCTCTGCTCTGTTGTGTTTTCTTGGAGCAGCTACTCTGTTCTGTCTTATGATCTCAGAGAAGATCCTCTCTCTGTCTTACCAGCTTGGTCCTGAAATCCCTAGTATCACTGTTGCCTCCGTAAGCTCAGACAGGAATCTTGCTTGCCCTCTGCTGCAGGCTCTTCTTTCTCGATGCTCATGGCATTCTCTCCTGAGATAGCTCAGTTGTATCCAGAGGAATGGGGAAACCGGCCAATACCTATATTCGTGTTTCACGAGCACTGTTTTTACAGTCCCGCACAAACATTTGGTCAACATTACAAAGACTTGGATAGGCAAGACATAAATCAGTAACTTCACTTCTCCACATCCACACTATTCAGAATCTGTATATTCTCAGAATATTTGGGATTATAGTTAGGCACCACCTAGTTCTTCTACTCTTAGGTTGTGGAGACTGAAGTTTTCCTGGTCCATTGGACTAATAGTGATCATGTCTCTTCCGATTTACATCAGTCTTCTGTCCATTGAATGAGATGAGATCAATATTTGCATCGTAAATAGCTGCTCATGAACTTGTAAGGCCTGGATTACTACTTAACTAATTGAGAATATTATCGTTGTTGAACTATGTTATAATTAACCTTAGTGTCCCCCAAGAATATGGCCCTGGTTCCCCAGTCCCAACAACATGTTCCCTCAGAGTATTTACTTATATCTGAGAAGTTTTCAAAACTGTTTCCACTGTATGTTCTACCACATTCATGGGTATATTTTCAATAAAAGTAAATACAGTAATGGGGGAAAGATGAGGGGGTGGAGGGGAGTTAAAAGGTAGTTCAAAAGTGATAGGATAACTGAGGGAATGGGGCACTAACCCACCCGGGGGAGAGTACGGGTCTTGTCTCCACAGAAACCTGAGTGGGTGAGCGGTTCCTACCACGAAACACCCAACCATGAGGACAATGTGGATGCATAGAAGGATGCAAGAAAAGAGAGCTATAGAGCCAGACACAACCAGAGTCAGATGGACTACATCCCTAGTAGTGGGCGTGACAGAGAACAGGCTGGGGGAGGGGCCAGCACCCCATACCCACAGGGACAAAGAAAAGAAGGGAGGAAGAGGAAGAGAGTTGGTCCAAGCTGCATGCCGACATATGATGCTCAGAGGAATACATTCCTCTGGAGACCCATTGTGCCACAGAAAGGACTGGGCAAATGATTCCTGGAACACGAGAGAGGAGAGGAGAAGGGGGTGGAGACAAACACATGGATGGGTTGGGGGAGCAATAAGTGGTCGGGAATCGATGGAAAGGAGGGTATGGGAGGTCTGGTTGGGATTAAGCAAGGACAATAAATCTATGAGAAAACAACGAAACACCAATGAAGGTGGAACATGATGGTGGGATAGGAGGGAGATGGAAGGAAATAGAGGAAAGAGCTAGGAGGCAAGAGGCACTTACAGAGGTCTAAACATAGGTACGTCCATACATAGATACAACTATCTATTATAAGATGGGAATAAATTTAAGAACATATCTATAGGCCAAATATTAGGGTAGCAAGTGGATCTTGGACCCTCACCCAGGTGCTCCCTCAATGCAAGAATACTTTGTTCTATGAATCTAACATTCCTCGAGGCTCAAAGGCCCAACACAATCACTGAAGTAAAAAAGGTGCACAAACAAATGTGGTGAAGAAAGCTGAAAGTGCCCAGCCATCAAAGGATATATCTGGTGTCTTGAAAGCCTGAAGATAAACATTAAACCATTTACCTGAGAAGAGACCACAGCCACACAGAAGAAGCACAGCAGCCAGCGTGGTCAGATGGTGGTGAAAGTGGTGAAAGGTCTAGGCAATAGACATCAAATGGAGGGTAAAAAATTCAAAACAAACATATATAACTGTGTGAACACATCCCCAAGGTACCCATTGAGGACATATAGGAGCATGGGCAAGGGTGGTGAAGAAAGCAGATGGGCCCAGCTATCTAAACATAGAGCATCCAAGGTCTTAAAGGCTTGAGCATAAACAAGCAGCCATCTAGCTTAGAAGCAACAAAACCCACCATAAAAGAAGCTCACTTGCCTGTGTGATCATGAGGTGCTGAAACAATCAGGTATCAAAGAACAAAAGTCAAAATCAATGGACCAATTGACTCCCGATATCACTGAAGACAAATGGATACAGAGGCAAACAGAGTAGAAGAAATGATGGTGCCCAGCTAACAAATGATGGAATGCCTGCAGTCTCAAAGACTTGAAGATAATCACATCACCATTCAGCGCAGAAACAGCAAAGTCCACATAAAGAAAGCACACCAGCATGCGTGATCAAGAGGGGCCGAAGGGAGCAGATAACAGCACCAAAGAACAAGAATCACATCATTACAAAGGAGGAGAGCAGGGTGGGGACCTAAGGCCCACTGATGGGTAATTGGTTGCCCCTTTACAGGGGAGTCCTGGGGAGGAGACAAGCCCGTCAAGGGGCAGCCTGGCAGTGATGATGCATACAAGTTTCCTCTAATTCCTGAAGCCTTCCTCCCTGCCCCCCAACCATCATGGTCCCAACTCTACCTTGCAAATCCAGATGGACTGGAGAAGTCACACTAGCATAGAGGGGAGCTGGAGATATGGGGAAACCAGGATGGATGGGCCCCTTCGGGCCAATGAATAGACTGGAGATACTAGAAGGGTGGAGAGAAGGTGGGGTAGAGAGACGGAATCAACAGCAAGGATATACACACAAGCTCCTATTTGAAGGACGGGCATCAAAGGAGTGGGTTGGGGGAGAAATCGGGCAGTGTAAGATATTACAGAACAATAACAATGTATAAAGTATTGAGGGTTGGTGAGGAGGAGAGACCAGGGGAAGAGGGGAAGGGATGGAAAAGCTGATACTAGGGGCTTAAGGGAAAAGGTGGATGATTGGAGAACAATAATAGAAGTGGACATGTGAGGGTGCTTGATACAGTATGCTTATTTATATATTGTGAAAAACTATGTATGAGCCCCCAATAAAATAATTTTAAAATTAAAAAAGTAAATATAGCTATACAAATATTTTTTGTCACACCTATATATAATTGTTTATATAGTCCCACCTTCCCGCTTCCAACTGATCAACCTGTTTACCCATCCAAGCATCTCTTAATAGAACCCCACATTAGTGCATATAATAGTACCTGCCCCAATTGTCGCTAACTGTTGTAAACCTTCCAGGGTTTTCTCATGCCACCATCATTTCTCCTTACCCTTACTCTTCCTTCCAACAAGATAACTCTGTTTACCCTCTATCCCATGACTTCTCTTCCTCTTTTTCCTTCTCACTCTTAGTAACCAACAAATAATGTTTCCTTTATTGTGAACACCTATTCTTGATCTTTCTATAGTAGTACTCACATACAATCTTTGTAATTTTGTGCTTGACTAGTTTCATGCAGCAGAATCTCCTCTAGGTCCATCCAGGTTATGAGGTGCTTTCCAGATTCATCATTTTTTAAAATCATTTTATTGGGGCCTTATACAACTCTTATCACAATCCATGCATACATTCATAGTATGCCAAGCACATCTGCACCTGTGCTGCCCTCATCATTATTAAAACATTTGCTTTCTACTTAAGCCCTTGGTCTCAGTTTCTTGCTTCCCCCCTATCTCCCCCCTCACTCTTCTTCATGAATTATATCATAAAAGATCATTTATAAATTATTATTACTTTGTCATCTCTTACACTGTCCAATGTCTCCCTTCACCCACTTCCCTGTTGTCCATAGCCCAAGAGGAGGTGTTATGTAGAATCTTATAATCTTCCCCCTTTTTACCTCACCTTCCCTCCACCCTCCCTGTATCACCACTCTCAGGAAGGAATCATCTGTTTTGGTTCCAGTGTACATCCTCTGATCTAGGCAGACTTATAAGGTGTAACCGGGGTCATGATAGTGGAGGGGTGGGCGGAGAGGAAGCATTGAAGAACAAGAGGAAATCATTGCTACACTGTACCTTGACAGGTTCATCTCCTTCCTGTGACCTTTCTGTAAGAGGATGTCCCATTACCTACAGATGGGCTTTGCATCCCCTATCTGTACTTCCCCTCAGTTACAATGATATGGTTTTTAATTCTTTGATAGCTGATACCTGACTTCTTTGACACCTCGTGGCTGGTGTGCTTCTTCCATGAGGGCTTTGTTGCTTCTGACCTAGTTGGCCGATTGTCTACCTTGAAGCCTTTAAGACACCAGACCCTATATCTTTTGATAGGCTGGCACCATCAGCTGTCTTCACAACTTTTGCTTATGCACCCTCTTTGTCTACAGTGATCATGTCAGGAAGGTGAGCATCAGGCAATGTCAATTTAATAGAAAAAGGGTCCTTGCATTGAGGAAGTATTTGAGTAGAGGTTCAATGTCCATAATTACTGCCGTAATACTACCCCTATAAGTGCACATAGACCTATTTCCCCACCATCATATATAAATATAAATATGCCTATATTTAGACTTCTATAAAAGCTCTTTGCCTTATAGTTCTTTCCTCTGTTTCCTATAGATTCACCATTTTATAAATGTTGTAGTCCATTGTCTGGATGTCTCCTTGACTCCCTGCCATCCAGTTTATGCTGGTTTAGAGTGAGCCCACTGTGGGCGCCCAAAACAGGGGCTGTTTACAGGAGTAGATGGTCCAGTCTCTGTCCTGTGTGGCAACTTCTAGTTTCCAACTCTTTATCCTTCATATCACAGACCACTGTATTGCCACAGTGCCATGAGGACTGCCTTGTGAATATGTACCAAAGTTTATTTACACATTCTTTCCCTGATGAGCACTTAGAATATTCCCATCCTTTGGCTTTTGTGAATAGTGCTACAATGAAATATAATGTGCATATAGCTATATGTGGTGAAGCTCTTATAGGATATATGCCCGTCGAAGGTATTGTGCGTCATAGGGCATGTCCATTCCCAATGTTGTGAGGAAATGGCATGCTGTTTTTCATATGGTTTGCCTCATCTGACAGCCTGATCAGTGGCGTCTCAGCATTCCAGTCACTGCACCCTTGCTAGCATTTGTTGTTTTCTGGTTGCTGCTTTTGTCTGTTTGTTGCTTTGATTTTTGTTTTAACCTTACTATTAATGCAGGTAACATAGTGGTACTACATGAGTGATTTCATGGTCAGCAGTTTGAAACCACCAGCCACTCCATGAGAGAACATGGGCTTTTTACCCCGGAAACAGTTACAGCCTTGAAACCCCAAGGCTCAGGCGTTGCTATGGGTTGGCTCTGACTTGATGTCAGTGAGGTTTGAGTTTTCTGAATGCTGCGGTGAAATGACATCTCACCATTATTGTTCTGATTTGCATTTCTCAGAGAGGTCATGATCACGAGCATTTATTTCCCGGTTTGTTGACCATCTGAATCTCTTTTTGGTAACATGCCTATTCACATTCTCCACCCAGTGCATTATTTGATGCATTATTTGTCATTGCTATTTCTTGTTGAAGTGTTTGTCTTTCATGAATTTTAGAGATCAGTCCCCTTTTTGATATGGTGTCTTTCTTCGGCAAAGTGGCTTATTGATTTCAACCACTGTCCTTGTGGTTAGCCCCGTGCTTAACCCAAACTCACTCCAGCATTCCTGAGTGCTTAATAAACAACATTTTATGTAAAGATGTACTTCCTAAAATTCTTCACAGAACATCTGCATCTATTTGTTTAGAATCAACATATTTTGGAAACAAAAAAATATGTAAATATATTTCTTTTATTTTTTCAGTCTAAAATTTCTTTATTCATAAAAAGTTACTTATATTAAATAAAAACTCTTTGTTCTTCTTTAACAATAGGTGGCACACACTAGGTTGTCACAGAAAATATGTAATGACTTTAAAATTAAAAGTATAATTACTTTTGCATAAATGGAGCATGTTTAATATGTTCAACAAAAATAAAATCTAAAATAAAAAATAAGCACACAAAAAATGAAAATAGGATTTATCAAATCTTGAATTTTGATTCAATGCATATATGTTTGATTTTTATATGTGTTTAAGTAAAGGCACCTAAATCCGAAAACTTCCATTGCAAATGCAGTATCTTTCATGAGTTCACCCAACAGTCTCCTGCGTCTCTTTTTTCCTCCATTTCTTCCCTGCCCTTTGCTTCCTTTCCCTCTCTTAGCCTTCCTGGTATTTTCTCCTTCCTCTCCTCTTCCTTCCTCTGGGTAAATATTTCTGAATGCTGAAATCTATTTCCCCCCTCCTTTGCGGTGTCTGCTATTTCTCTGACCTCTCACAGAGTTAATTCCACTGGCAATTTGAAAGTCTTGCCTCCACCTCATTGTAAGTGCTGAAATGAAGGAGTCGTTTCCTTGTGGCCAAAGGAAATGTAGGACAGAAAAAAATTTAAAAGACTCTTTGGCTCCAGGAAAAGGAGACAATGGTATCTGGAATATCTCTCTCCCTTTGTCATAAAATGTAACCTAATTCTACAGACTGCAGCTCAGGAGTTGGGAAGTTTGGGAATCTTCATTGATTCTACTTATATATTAACCAAATTACTCCACAAGAATGACTGTATACATACACCACCTTCAAACACCTAAATGAGCCAGATCTTTTCAATGTTTCAACACATTAATGAACTCATCCCACAAATACGAAATGTATATACCACTATTGAATTTTTTTTACCACTATTGAATTTTACATAGTTTTACCTGTAACTTGTGAAAATGAGTAGGGATGTAGGTTCAAGTTTACATGTTAACATCTGGTCTTGGTAAATGCTTATATTCTGTTCCTGGCACCTGCCTGCTATGACAGAGAGAAGGAGAACGAAATGGTAGCATCTGCTCTCCTCTCCCTGCTGCATGAGTGTGGTGTGGGTCAGACAGACTATGAGACAGGCTGGATGGTCAGTCTAAAGTCAACTGCTGATTCAAAAGCCCAGGACTAAATATCTTGGCATAGCAAATATATCTTAGCAGGCATACATTATTCACAGATCTAGGTATTCAAAAGTCTAACAGATAGCTGCTATAGGAGGGTTAGAAGAGAAGGATAATTAAATCTACAAAAATGAATGCCTAAAAACAAATTGAAGCTTTAAAATGATAATTCTTGATGGGACAAGAATAAGAATATACTTCTATTGATATAGTTGAAGATGTCTGAAGACAACTGGAACATCTTTTTTGTAAGCCAGTTTTTATATATAACAAATCTTTAACATTACCACAGCCATTCTTCAAATGTCATAGTTTATGACTCTTCATTGTCAATGTTTGCTTTTTTCTTTAAAAGTATCCTGCTCTTCTTTTACCCCCTAAAGAGTGAAAACTGTGTGATTTGATTTCATAATCAGGAGATGGATTGGGATTATCACATTAATTATTTTAGATGGATGATCCAGAAACTGTGGAGTACAACTAAGGGCTTTGCAGAAATTTGTAATTTCTAAATCCAGATATAGAGATCCTTATGTGAGTCCATATGTGAGTCATATGGACCATAGAACTGTGGTCCATAAAGTTTGGAATGACTGCTTTGGGGACATAGATCACCATCCATTTCTTCTGAACCACCTCTGATTGGACTTAAATTTCCAACCTCTCAGTCCTTTCAAAGATACATTGTCAACACATGTGGTCGTTTAAGACACAAGTTGGCCATAGACTATCATTTAAGAAACACTGTCTACTAAGTGTCTTAGAACCCATTAGCTCTTTCTAGCACTATCAAGAGTATTAAGATGAACTAAACTACAATAATATATATGATTTTTCAAGCCATGAGTTCCTATATAGTAAAGGATTTTCCCATTTAGATTAGAATATCGCTGTTTGATATGTCGCTGTTAGAGTACCTAATGTCAAATGTAGCACCCCAGCCTTGGAGGGTCTGTTGAGTTCTTGATTTCTGCCATACATATATGTATCTAACCAACACACCGCCAAGAGTGTATTTTGTAAGTGATCTGTCCAAAACTTTTTTTTTAATTTCAGTGGCTCTTTCTCCACAAGGTGTCTCCTCTTGACCACGAGCAGCTTCTTGTTTGACCAGTGTTTTTCTCAAATTGGAAGCCTTTGTCTTTTCTCTTTCTTCAGCAACACCATTTAGCTGTACCCCTTTTTTCCACATTATCATGCATAGTTCTTTCTAATATTCTTTACCTATGTTTTCCTCTAGCTGTCTCTAGTAGTGAATGATCAGAAAAAACACTTATACTGATGGAAATTGGAAACATTCACTTTGGGTAAGAACCCAAAAGATATCACAGCACTTCCATAAAAGAGAAAGTGATAATACATTTCTTGGTCAAACCCAAACGAAGTCTGTTATTTCTTATTTGTTGCCATTTGTCTGTTCCAACTCATAGCGACCCTACATAAAATAGAACATTGCCTGGTCCAAGATACCATAAATATAATATTAATGAAGAGTTTGTGCAGCAAACTCAAATGATAACAGAATATGCAGAGAGAATGACAATGACAAACCTCTGTCATGAAGGCAATTGGTGCATATGGTGTGCCTCTCTGTCAAGAGTGCAACTGAAGGTTGCACATGCCCTGCAGATCATTAGAAATGATGGTGTTAGTTTGGGCAGACTAGAGAAGCAAATCCATAGACACTCAAGAATTTTATATAAAGAGTAATTGGACATTAAGAAAGCATCCCAATCCAGACCAGTCCAAACCCAGAAGTTAGATATGAGACCATTTGTCCAATACCAATCTATAAAGTCCTCTTCAGTCTCACTAAGCACATGCAATGATGCTGAATGCAAAACAATCACAGACCAGTGGAAGGAAAATCTTTGGATCCAGTGGCTTTGTAATCATCTGAGCACCAGCAGGGGTCTCCATGTGGCTTTTCCAGCACCCACGGCTGCATCAGGGTAAGTACATGTGGCTCCTCTTCAGAGGTGCCTCACGGGACGTGAACAGAGAGATTTTTCCTGTCTCTTAGGAAAATCCAGGAATTGCCAGAATCCTTAAGGGCAGGTCATACACCTCATTGGCTATTTCTTGATTGACAAGCCAGACTCCACCCCTTCACTCCTAATCCTCAAATTGACACCAGATGATGTAATACCACACAAAGCCTCATCTCCTGGTCCTTGCAGTTAGCACTGCCATCCTTGTGAGTTTTCTCTGGTCAGTACTTCAGCTTACATATAACCTAGGCAATTATCAAAGGAACTGATGGATATGCTCTACAACACAAGGATTTAAAAAATTTAACTTTAAAATATTATCCATGCTCTCTTTGACAGCACATATTACTAAAATGTTACCTAAATTAAGACTACATTTAATATCCCCCAAAGATATTTCTCCCCTACTTAAATTTTGTTTTTATTTACAGAAGCGACATGCTAGAACTCCAGAGTAAAAATTTGTCATCCCCAGCATATACAAATGAAAAAAATTTCATTTTCCATAACAATGTTCAGACACACACACACACACACACACAACTTAAATTAGGTTTCCTTTAAATGAGTTGACTGATAATTTTAAAAGAATAAATAAGAAAGTGCAATCGATTCTGCATTTCTTGCTAATGTCCATCTTTTTTATAAATTGTCCTTTTAAGTTAACATGAAGAGTGATATTTTTCTTGTCTTGAATGAAACTTTAAGAAGCAGTAACTTAAGTGACAATAGAACACTTAACTTTTAAATTATAAACATACTATTATTTATTTATTTATTTACAAAAACCACTTCAGTGAAAACCTTGATTTATATATTTTTTTCAAATTTCCCCTGAAAACACTCAGTAAGTGAAAATAAAGGGGAATGGGGAAACATAAATGAAATGGATGAATAATCACCAAAGTTATAGCCATGCACATAGCTTAATGTCCAAAGCAGAACTTGAATAAGTAGAACTGTGAAAGTAGAAGTCAAGAGAAGGTCACACTATTTGTGCTTCAGTTGTTTGGTTTGCTTCTAATCATATATCTTGGAATTGTTTTCCAAGCTTGCTTTAATGAGATTGTTTTTTGCTGTTCTTTTGTGCAGCATTTTGAACACAGCTAAATTTAGATGGTGTTCTCCCAAGATGCTCTTTTCAAGTTAAGATTCACAGAGACCAACATTGTCCCCCCTTCTTGAACTTCCCAGTGACAGAGGTTATGAGATGACTTCCAAAGGCAGGGTGTGTGTGAAAAGTCACTGTCAGTGGATTGCAGCACACTCGGGACAGGGAATAAAACTGCCCTCTACCACATGAGAATATGTTTGTACTCAGTGTTGAATCTTGTTAATAAAACTCATTATCATGTTTCTCACTTATATATTACATATCTCCTTTAGTTTTCATAGATCTAAGCTCAGCTGCTTGTCCAGCATGTCATTTACTTTGTTGTTGCTTTGGATTGCTTTGGTTTCTTAAAAAATATATTTAAAAATAAATTTAAATGAACAAAGAATTAGTGGTAAATGAAGTCAAGTTCCACAGACTGAGGAAGGAAAGTATCTGATGGTGCACAGATTGTTCACGCAATACATGACTCGTGTATTCAACACCATCCATTCATTCAGCAAGCCTTTGTTTGGGTTGGGGTCTTTTTTGCATATTTATCATTCAAAACTTTCAGATTGGAATTGCTGGCATCCCTTCCCTCCAAATGGACCCCAACTGCACCTGTGCCACAGGTGGTTCCTGTGTCTGCTTTGATGCCTGCACGTGCAAAGACAGCAGGTGCGCATCCTGCGAGAAGAGCTGTTGCTCCTGCTGCCCTGCTAGCTGTTCCAAGTGTGCCCAGCGCTGCATCTGCAAAGCTTTCCTTGGTACCTCCATTTTTGTATAGAATGTAGGAATGACAATGAATGTTGATGACTTAAAATAAACTTTCATATAAATCATTATAATGCAAACTTTGATGGCATCGCTAAATTTTCAAGAGCTCACAATAACTCACCCATGTCACTCTAATTACCTCTATTTCTCCAGCATTTGTCATTATGACAGGTAAATAGTAGTCCATCAGCCAATGTTTTCTGAAAGTTTTAAATCTATTATGTAGTTGAAGTATTTTTTGTGACTGTGAAGACTTTCAATTCAACTTGTTCCTCTCCTCCAAGACATATTTCCAATCATTTCCCAAAGCTATCCTTTCAACAGAATTGTTATCTCAAAAGTCCAATACTTATTCCATGTTCTTGCTTTTAACTCCTTTTCTGAAATATGGGACTATGAACAAAAATAAATATTATGCTACACCTTACTTCTTCTAGACAGCTGGTGAGTTTAAACTGCTGACCAATTTGTTAATAGCCCAGAGCTTAACCATGGTACCACCAGGAATTCAAATGCTGCATACCTCTATATAATATTTAAGCTATATTTGCTATTTCTAAAATATTTCTCTTTCAGGTCATACTTTCCTATCCAAATGAAAATGAATAAGAGCAAAAACAGAGCTGTCTGTCCTCAACGGCATTTGAATTGTGCTCTTCAATATCCAGTGCTTTGGTCCTTTCCTAAGTCTTCTCTGTTCCAAATGGCTCCAGTTGCAGTACATGATAAGACTTATCTGAGGAGCAGATGTCTTATGAATGAGCTCAGGTTCTGGGGTTTTAAAAATTATAGTTTTATATTGGCAACTCCATATATTAACAGGTAAATATCAAATATTGAAACATCTCTAAGCATTTCATAAGCTACAGTGTGGACAAAGGAACTTTTCTGATAAGATTATTGTGAAAACCAAGTAAAGTTTGAATAAGCAATGACCAAAAAGAAAACAACAACCAAAGTGATGTTTGTTGGCTTTATTAGAAACCAAGGTCACCTCGTGTGTTTCAGGGAAGACCAATGCTCCATGGGGTTTTCAAAAGCTGTGATCTTCCAGAAGCAGACGTATACTGAGATGAGAGTGAATCAATGTGAACCTCCATTTATTGTAGGTTTCCAAAAATTAGCACCACCTAAGAAGTCTAATATTACAGATAAGGCCATCATAAAATTTTATGAGCAAAGAGAATTTTTTAAATTATGTACTATATGCCATGCACTATCTTCATTATTTCCTACCATTCAGCTCATCTTATCCTCATGAAAGCTCAAGGATGTAAGTGATCATATTAGTATGATTATCACTAATATTTTCCCTTTTGCAGATAAGGAAACAGAAAGAGCTTAAGTGACTTTCCTAAAGTTAAATGGCCAAGCTGTAATTATTACTCATGGTGTTATAATTGTTATGCAGACATCCTGGCTCTGAGGTCAGAGATCTTATCTCCAAGAGTAGATAATCTCTTACCTGATCCTATAAGCTATCACCAAATGCTCACCTTTTCATATTTGACCCTATCTTGGGACCCCTCTCCTTTGTTATATATTGTCCACACTGTTTTTCCTCTTGAATTTTTCTGTTTATAACATGTACAGAGCAATTTAGAACTAAAGCATTTACCCTCATATTTATCTTTAATATATGTGAGTCTTGTCTTAAGCAGAAACTTTTGGGGCAGGGATTATGTCTCATACTTCGTATGCTCTTTAGCAACAGTTTAGGGCCTAACCATCAGTAAGCTCTCAATAAAAGTGTACTGACTGATTGATTTTTTAGGCTCTAAGGCATTAGTTCTGGAAGAAATAACAACTGTAGAGAGATTTACATGAGGTCCAGTCACTCCTACCATAGATTTAACATTAGTAAAAATGCATTCAATAACACAGAGTTCCACTTAGAAGAACATTGTGAAAGGGCTCACTCACCCCACAAAAGACCAGAAGAATGTCCCAATTTTGTTTGTCAATTATTAATGTAAAGATTGTTTTGGCAGTAAATGATAATGTTACATTAACTATGATTTTGCACAATATTTTCTTTCAGTCTTGGTTCCTTTTTTTTAAAGTTAGCAGAAGGTGGAAAAGCATTCACTGACCAGGGTTCTTCTTCGAGGAGGGTAAATCAAAATCTCTTGCCACCATACCACAAAGAAATATTAAGCGGTGTAACTCCTCTTTCTCATGAACTTCTGAAGGGGCTGTCTTCATCTCTCTGACTGTTCTCTGAATAGTTCTGTGCTCTTTGGTTTGTTTCATGTCAAATAGCAATTTGGGTATCCTCAGGAGACTCAGCTCTTGTTTCTTGTAAATGCTCTCCGATGATTGCTAATAAAAAGTCATTTTAAAGATGATATTGGGATTGAAGGATGGATAGGTTAAGGTTTCCTAAAAGAATTTTTCTAGAAAAACCCTTTCCGACCTTGAAGAATGAACAGGTGCCACTCTGTGATGGGGAGCAGGGGATACTCAGTGCAAATTTACTGTTTTCTCACCAATGATGTTTTCAGTTTTCTTCAAACCTTCTGCATACTAAGCCCCCATCATAGACCTGTGTTAAAATTAAAAAGTCTATCAAGATAACCCCAACGGTATCCCCCACAAAAGTTACCCAAATCTATGGGTCTGCCTTCTATGCCATGAATGTAAATGTCCCCGAAGTTCCATGCAGAAACCATTGTTTTGTTTAGGCTTTACTCTCTGGTAAACCTGAGACTCATCTCTAGTTATGATTTGTTTTATAAAACCATTGTCATTTGTAACAATTTTGCTGAAAAGACTGATGAAGAGAGCAGCTCTTTGAGCTAGCTGATCTTCGCACACACCACTTTAGCAGTCGTTGACCTTGCTGAGGCCAAAGTATTCCTTAAAATTAAAATACCTGAACCATGTGAAATCCCACCTAGATGAGATGTTGCATCAACAGTAATTATACCATCTTCTTTGATTACTTTCTGGACTTAAGACACATTTTTTTCATCCATCAAGTTTGATGATCTTCTTCTCTCTGGGCTCAACTTTGCAGTCTTCTTGACCTCGCTTAAACCACTTGATTAATCTAAAAACTGTTGTTTGATGTAGGACAGAAATTTGAGAAATCCATTGCCCAACTTCAGTGATTTCAGAAAATGCTCAATGTCCACTTGCGTTTTCTTTAAAAACTGATATAGAACCTGACCTCAAAATTGTTCTACCCCTTATTCCATAAGCTAACTTGGCACAGAAAAGGGTTTTGTTAGGAGAATCAGAGCAATGAACCCCTCAAGGGACTTCATGGCAGCCATCCATGATCACAGAGACTTGGTACAACAGATTTTCTTTGAAATAAATCCCTGTATGGAGGAAAACCCTCAGAGAACTGCTTACTTCCTTCTTCTCTTATTACTCAGAAAGTATGGCTGGTGTCTTCAAAGCCATTTGAAAGGGAAAACTACATGGGACAGCTACTACTTTTAAAAACAACATAAGAGATTTAAAATGAAGGGCATAAGAACCAATTTTGCAATAAAAATGCAAGTGCACTAGGAAAATAACAGTCCTTTAATAAAATTACTTTTGTAAGTATTTAAACATCTAAACTCACAAAAAGCATCTGATATTCAATTCAGAGAAAGGAATAAAATAGATCTTAGGAAAATAGTTTTTAAGAAGACCATTTCAAAGAAAATGACTACCCTGATATTTACATTTTTTAACGTGAGAAATACAATCGACAGCACTCATCTCAGTGCAGCTATTGATACATGGATTCCAAAAGCAAGTGTCAATTTTAAAATCAAATGTAACTTAACCCCATTCTCTCATTCATTTTTCCAGGTCCATATATTCACTTAATTGTATGCAAGGAGATTTGCAATATTATGAAGGAGAAGACCATTTCCCACTTGAAAAGAGTTAGGAACCTACTTATAATCTCAGCTATACTGCAAAGTGTGATGAATAATATAATAGAGATGCAAAACTCTGTACAAGTTTAATGGGAAAATATGTCTCTTATCCCTTTTATGTAAAAGTTCAGAAAGTCAACATAGAGATAGTTGTGCTTGCATTATCACCACAGAATAGACAGCACTTGAGCCGATAATACTAAAAGAAGGGAGAACATCCTAGATCATAAGAACAGAAAAGCAAAATAAGTGTAAACTGTTTATTGTATGTGTAGGTAGAAATGCAGCAGGAGTTATTTCAAAAGACATTTGAAAAATAGAGTGTAAAGGGCTTGCAAGATATAATGAAACAAGGAAGGGCATATGAAAAGAATCTTAGTAAGAAAGGAACATCATTAATTCTGTAACTTAGGGGGATTAATATGAAAGTGACATATATTAATTAACCAGAGAGGAAGAGATTGTGAACAGAAAAATTAAACTACTGTATCAGACAAGGGAAGGACTCTTAGTGCTATAAAGTTTAAGCACTCAACTGCTAACCAAAAGTTTGACAAGATAACCCCAAACAGAAGTTTCAGGCAATCCAATCAACAAAGATTGATAACTGGCGTCTGCATCAGGTACAGCTTGTATCCTGGGGTGGTAAGATTTGGGGGGCACTGATCCATTGCTTCCTCATTCAGGTCATTTGTCTTCTTAAGATAAGAATTGCAGCTATGTTTTTAAAGGACTCAGTGCAAAAGTAACACATGGCACTTCTGTTCATATTGCTCATAATTATGTCTCACTTCATTGAGTAGACAAGTACCATGATGCTGTGCAACCAGAAGACCAGTTGGAACTAGTCACACACAGTGGCACTGACCAGTCTAAGTATTGAATGCAATGATGCAGATAAAGTAACAAACCTAGCAGCGATAGGATCTGAAAATCCTGTACTAGGAAAGCATAAGGCATACTGTAGAAATAGAGTCTAAGTATTGTCAACTGATATAATGTGAAGAGAGGAGGCATCCAGTGTGATTGTAAGGCTTTATTCCTTCAAGCCTGGTGGGACCCCTAACAGAAATAGAAAAATAAAAAGGGAAAAAGTTAATTTCAGAGGTAAGGCCAAACTCCTAAGTCAGTGACAAAATATTATTCTGCTTAGACCATGCTCCACTGTAAGTGCCTTGGCAGGAACATGGAGGAAGCATTTCCAAAGAGCAATTGGAAATTAGGAGTTCCCATCTCTAAGAAAGACAAAGAACAGAAGTATTACACATAAAAGTTATGTTTTTTTAATTAAATGATGTTTTAATCTATGGACTGAGATTAAATTCCAAATTTCATATAATTCAACTGACCATATAATACTCTTGAGCAAAATTAGACAGAATTCTGATTCTGTTTTATTGGTTACATATTCCTTTCAAATAAGTACAGAAACAAGCAGCTAATGATTAAAATAATGTAGATAAGAACTTGCAACATTTTTTTCAGGAATATAGAACACAAATATTTTGCAAGTATTGATAAGGGTAATAGTTATCTATTTTAGAACTTTCAAGAATTTTTTAATATAGTCTTAATGAGTTTGTGCTGCATTCCTAATAAACCTATGTAAATAAATATGAAGCTTGTTGATCTCCTCTAGGACAATTAAGAATCACATATTTATAGGTAATCTTCTTTAAAGCATTTTAATCATTTTTTGATTTTTTAAAAAAGTTTTCTTTTCCCTTTTGCTTTAGCTTGAAAAGGCATAAATTTCTAGTAAAGGATAATGAAGTGAGTCTTTCATTAAGATATTCTAGCAGCTATCTTGAACAAAGATTTCAGCTCACAGAAACGTTTTAATTGTCTACTGAAGTAAAGTTAAAATGATCCATTATTCAAACCACATGCATTCAGTTATTCTCATAATTCAAGTGAAACACATAAAAGGAACACTGACTGTTTTCCACATTGTAATTTGACTCAGTCTGTGAGTTTGGAAGTCAATTTTTTTAATCAAATCCAGTATTTTAATATGAAAATGAAATAGCAACAAAAGAGTACACTGATGCAGTAAATCTGAGAATGCTTCAAGACATTCCATGGCCTTATGTTTGTGCATACATGTTTGTGCATATGTTCATGTAGGAGGGTGTTCATGTATATGTGTGTGTCTTATAGAGACATGGGAGACTGATAAAATTCAAAGGTGCTTTTTAATGCTGAAAAGAGTTTAAAGACTCCTGATTTAGAGAAATAATGGTACATGCAATTATGTGGAAGATCCTTTAGCCAATTTCCTACTTAGGATGGGAGAACATTAGTCATGGAACCCATTTCCTACTTCTCAGGCATTGAGCACTCTCCATCCATTAAGATTTCTCACACCCTTGTGTCCTACACTTAGAGGCTGAATGTATTCAAGGTAGATGTCAGTATTAATCAAAATCAACATATACGTATTTGAATTCCCACTTCATTTTGTCTTTGTTAGCAGGGCTTCAGTGTACTGGGGTTTGTTTCACAGTTTTACCAATACAATTATATCTGCTGAATACAAAAACAGCTTTTCCATTCTCATTTTTAATACTGCACTGAGCATTTCTAATTGGAAAACATTGTAAGTAACCCTTACATACTCCAAAAGTGAGAAACTTATCTCAGAAAAAGAAATATTAATTTAAGAGATAAACATTGAAAAGATAGCTTATAACATCCATTGTTAATCAATGTACAATATTAGTGCTGTATAATGTTTATATATGAAGTATATAATAAGTTTGAGTCCCTGAGTTTAAAAAAAAGAAATAAGAAGAGAATAGAGATCTAGAGGAATGCCAATCTTTGTTCTCCAATTCCTGTTCCTCCACCAAAAACTTTGAGAAGAAAGTTAGAATAGACTAAAGGAAACATCCATTATTGAAAAAAGATTCATTTCACCTTTAAACTGCCACACTGCACCCCACATTCACATATCAGCCCAAACATAAACTCTGACATAGAGACATGTAAAATCTTCAATAAGAAGAGATTTTTATGAGAAAAAATGGTGAAAATAATATGATGAAATATAATATGATGAAATATAATAAGATGAAATATAATAGGATGAAAATAATAGGTGAAAATAATGGGAAATCTGTTGATCAATGAAAAATAATTTATTGCTCATAAGTGAAGTATGATAAGAAAGAACATGGGAGAGAGAGGAAAGAGCCACCACTGACTTACCTCTAATAACAGGAAATGGTTGGACAAGAAGGGTTTATGTGAAGAAGAAAACAAATCAAGGATCAAACTATATATCCCTACACAGGAATATGTGTCTATATAAATGCGCCATCCTAATAAATCCTAATAAATAAGAAGGGGGACTGATGAAATTCTTTGTTTAGTTCTTGGCTGCCAACTAAAGTGGTGCCTGCACAAACACTTCAGGCAATCCAGAGGAGAAAATATTATTCAGTCTGCTTCCATAAAGTGAACAGCCTTGGGAACTCTATGTTGCATTCAACTCTGCCTCCAAGAGTGACCATGAGCTAAAAATCTACTGGCAGCATCTAAGCCCCACAAGTGAGGAACTACAAGGATGATTTTTCTCTGGGTAGAATATCAGATGTGAAAATGTCGTATCTGAGTGTTTTATAACCAAAATATATAATTTTTGACAATAGCTTAAAACAGCTTGTGATTTTCAAGCAGGCATGTTATAAAAAAAGATTTCCAGTTAAATTATTTTCTTCTCACAAGAACAATTACCTTGCTACGAAGGGTGACTCAGAGGTAGTGGATTCAGATAAAATATCTGCATGTTGAGAAAGCAACATGCACATGAACCGCACTTACAGTTCTGTGGAGAGAAAGGAGCACCCCAAGCATCTGTGCACTGAGCTTCTATTCCGTCAAAGAGAAGAATTAAGTTGTTTCACACAAGGGATTAAGAACAAACAAGTAAGGTTTCTGTGGTGATTATGTGCTTATGTTAATTTCATGATTGGGATGTAGTATTGAAGTCTAGTCTATTAATCTGGAGGTAGCCATTGAGTAGCCAATGAGGCCTCAGTGTGGGCATGGCTTTCTCCTGAGATTTTCCTCGTGGAGATGAGAAGCTATCTCCCCCGTTGTTGGAAGTTTGTCTCAGAGACAATGAACTATGGAAAAGACAAGATGGCAATGTCCAAGTTGCTGAAGGAACTAAAGGAGCAGCCACACAGCCTTACCCTGATGGAACCAGACCTCTGAAACTGGAGAAGCCATGGGAAGAGCCCGCCCTACAGTGCTAAGTTGCTTCTACCACAACTGGATGCTGTTGATGGACCCTGAGCTCTGGAAGCAAGGAACCAAAGGGAGACCCCGGCCAGCGCCAGGACTCTGCACCCACTGGACTTTGGCTTCATGAGTCGGAAGGAGACTTTATAGACTGATATCGAGCATATGGGCTAATATCAGACTGATGACTTTGAACTGAACTTGGCTGGGATGCTTTTTCAATGTCACATTCCTCCCGTATATAAAGCTTTACCTTATATCTATTTGCGTGTCTATGAATGTGTTCCTCCAGTCTCCCTGGACTAACACAGTTTCCATTTGCTACATGAGGGAATTTGGAACTTGGGTTCCTTTTCTTGGATTATTACCTGATAATTCAATTGATAATATGAAATAGCATAATCAAAATATCAAGCATTTCTTTTACACTAAAATTTTCATTGGAATATTCTTTTCCTTCTCTTTCTCCTTTTCCATGTCTTTTTATTGTCATCATGATGAGTAGTTCAAAAGCTTTGGAACTGAACATTAATGAACATTGAAATTAAACTTTATTTTAGATGGAAATGATTTCTGTTGTCAGTATTTCTGCTAAGGACAAATGTAGCATCTAATAAAGGTATTGTGAAAATAAACATTCAAAAGACTATTAATAGGATAGAACAAAATCAAAATTAAGGGGTAAACTTTAGGTAAACTACCTTATTTTTGCAAGTGTCTCAAAATAGTTTCCTTTGTCAATATGTTTAAGTAGATAGAATGATGTTTCACAAATGCCCCTTGTGTCTTCTACTCAGCCCTCCTGAAACTTTGAAAGGCCATATGACTTTTTTCCAGACAATAAAATCATGGGAATAATATTCTACATCAAGCACTGATGTGTCAACTCCATCATCACCTGTTCCTTTACTGAAGTAATCATAGAAGCCACTTGGGACCAGCAATTCCAAATCACAGGATGTACCTGCATTGGGACACTGTGTGATTAAGACATCTCTAGCCTTAAGCTGGAGAGCCTATGTGGTATAAAACCATCTAGCATATTTGATTGCTAACCAAAAGGTTGGAGGTTCAAGTCCACTTAGAAATACCTTCAAAGAAAGGCAAGACTATTTCTGAAAAAGAAAAGAGTCCTTAAAACCTCTATGAATCATCTTCCCACTGTGACGAATCCTGGGTCAGAATCAATTATTAGAGTTTCTTTATGGGTTTTTAGTGTTGGGCCATTGATATCTGAGGACATTCTGTTCTTGTAACATATGCTAGTCTTGATAGAACTTCTAAAGTACATCAATAGTTGGGTTATTAAAAGAACTGATAGTCAGATTGAGGACTTTAAGAAAGCACATCACACAATTTAAATTTAAAATAACTATTCCTCTGGTTATTCTCCAGCCTGAATCTTTTTCCTTTCTATGTCCAATAGATTGGGTGCATTTTTCTCCCTTTTCTAATACCTGATTAAAAAAAATGCCCAGAGCTGGAAGCAACCAGAGTCTGATGGGCTCCCTCTCTAGAAGTGGGCATGGCAGAGAACAGGCTGGGGGAGGGGCCAACATCCCACACCCACAGGGAAAAATACAAGAAGGGAAGAAGAGGAAGAGTCCTGAACAATACTTGTGAGATTTTGTAGAAGTGGCGGGATTTGTTTCTTGTTCTAGTGTTGTTAATGAT
>PVJH01012647.1:0-63488 GCA_004026705.1 Nesogale talazaci | reverse complement strand
ATCTAATCACATTTATAGTGGCTACCCCAAACCGCACACCTCCCCCCCCACACCCATAAACTCTCTTTCTCTGTAGGGCTGTAGGAAAACCTCGTTAGAATGGCCACCACTGTCTCTTAGAAACTGCTCCACGCTTCTTTCTGATTCTCTGAGGAACGAATAGGGGTTATGAAGGGGAAGGGGAAGCAGATATTCAGGGTTAATCTGGGTCCAAGTTCAGGGTTCTTTCAATGCTGCCCACTGGTCACCCTTTCTCCCACATCTGGAGATGTATTCCCCACGACTGCAACTCTCTGCTCCCTCCTGTGCAGCCGTCCCATTCTCCTGGGTTCCTTTGAGGCTTAGGTAGCTTCTACAAAACAAAGCAAGTTAAAAAAAATCGTAGCAACCCAGCAGGGCAACTCACAATGTGTCTGCTGTTGTTTTTAGGTGTTTCCAAGCGGGTGCTGACTCAGCGGACTTAAATACA
Source organism: Nesogale talazaci (assembly GCA_004026705.1). Classification (NCBI taxonomy): domain Eukaryota; kingdom Metazoa; phylum Chordata; class Mammalia; order Afrosoricida; family Tenrecidae; genus Nesogale; species Nesogale talazaci. The sequence continues at coordinate 63,019 of PVJH01012647.1, read as the reverse complement.
AACCACTCCTGGGGCTTTGTGCTCGTCTGGGTGCACTAGAGAATCCAATCCACAGACACTCATGTGTGTGTTAGTAAGAGCTTTATAGACAAGAGCAATTGAGTATTGAGAAATCATCCCAACCCAGTCCAGATTAAGTCCGTAAATCCGATGTTAGCCCATATGTCTGATACCAGTCTACGAAGTCTTCTTCAGACTCACTAAGCACATACAATGACACCAAATAGAGGAAGATCACAGGTCAGTGCGTGGGAAGTCTTGTGGATCCAGTGGTGGTGTCAACATCTCAGTGTTGGCAGGGGTCTCCACATGGCTTCTCCAGTTCAGGCCACTAGCGTAGTTCCATCTGTCTTGACCACTAGTATGTCTCGCAGAGAGTGAGCAGAGAGTTTTCCGCTTCCAAGGAGGAAGTACATGAGTTCCCAGAATCCTCAAGAGAAGGTCATGCCTACACAGAGACCTCATTGACTATATCTTGGTTGACAGGCTAGACTCCATCCACCCCTACACTCTTCCTCCTCAAACTGACACCAGATTATGTAACTAACCCAGGCCTGTACCATCCTCACAATTGTTTTGAGAGCTGAGCCCATCGCTGTTAACCTGCTGTGCAATATTCCCTCGCTACTCACAGGTTTTCAGTGGCTCATTCCTCAGAAATGGACCCCCTATTCCTTCTTTGTGATCTGTTCTCCGTCTGAAAGTGCTGCCTATACCTGTTCACCTCAGGTGACCCTGATGGGCTGTGAGATACTGTTGACGCAGCCTTCAGCATCAGAGCCACAAGCAGGCCCTCACTGACAGACGGAAGGTGGGCTGCAGAATCGTGAACGGCGCCACGCAATACCGTGGCCTATTTGTGGAAAAAGCATATGCAGTGGCTGGGAAGCATTGTTGTGGTTTCCTTTGACCTCAGAAGCAGATTCTTGTTGAAATGTTAAGATCTACTTTCAAACTAAATGCTTAGAGAGAAGCCAGGAGATAGTAACAAAGAATACTAAATATGTACCTTAGGGGGGGCATAAAAGGAGCACTTATTTATGTAAGTCTGCTGTAGAAGTTTTGAAATCTCCTCATATGCATGTGAAAGACTGATTACCAAAAAAACAAAAAGAACAAGGAGATTGAAAGAGATTGATGCCTTTGAATGGCTGTTGCTGAAGAATATTGAATATCCCCTCCCCCAAGTGGACAAACAACAGAAATGTGGGTGAAGGAACACTGTGGATGATGTAAGATATGAAAATTTCCTTCTCTAAATATGCCAAATGTATTTTTGATAATAATTTAATGACTACAAAGATATATATGCGGGTCTGAGCCCCGGTGGCGTAAGTGGCTGAGTGTGGGACTGTGGCCCGCGGGCTTGGCGGTTCAAATCCAGTGGTGGCTCTCAGGAGCAGCACTGGGTAGCTCCCATGACAGCCAGAGGGCAGTGATGCAAAAAAAAAAAAAAATATATATATATATATATGCTTAGATTAGCCTCATAATTGAGCTTTAAAATAGTCTGCTTTCATTTTTGCTTCTGCTTTTGTCTTGCTGTCATTTTGCTTCTTGTTCTTGTTTTTGTTGTTGTTGTTTTCCCTCCAATTGTTCTAAAACTTCTAGTCAAGGGACTACCTTTTGTGGGAGAATTTACAGTTTATAATAAGATATCCAAAATAAGTTTGCTGCGTTATTTATTTATTTAGTTGTAAATTTTCATTTTAGGGAATTTGTCTCTGTCACTAAAAAAAGAAAAAAAGAAGAAGAATCTTGTGCAGACTGTGAACTGCCAGAAGAATGAACCCATCAATCTTGGAGGAAGTACAGCCAGAATGTTCCTTAGATGAGGAGACCTTGCCTCTCTATAGACATGTCATCAGGAGGGGCCAATTGCTAGACAAGAAGAACACCAAGTGTGGTAAAGGGGAGGGTGAAGGAAGGTGAGAGACAGCCCCAGTGAAGTGAATGAGCGTGACGGTTCCCACAAGCAGTTCCAACATGCTGATGACTGTGCAGAGGGAGCCGGGGTGGGGAGTGCTTGTCCTGCTGTGCAAGCTGATCCACAGCCTTGAACAGGAGGTTTCAGGGACCTTGAATTGCCACCAGACAACGCCTGTTTTGTATTGTGCTTGGAAAGGATATCAATGCTTTCTGTTTCTGTGAAGGACCCACCTGGAGAAAATAATTTTAAACCAGAGCAGGCAAATGTTGGATTTTATGTGATGAAATTAGAAAAGGCAGCTTTCTTTTTTCTTAAAGGTCATTTTATTGGGGTCCCCTCACAGCTCTTCAATAATTCGCACATCAATTGTATCAAGCATATTTGTATATATGTTGCCACCATCATATTCTTTTCTGTTTGTTTATTTAGGCGTCACTGCCCTCTGGTGGGAGTGGGGGACCCAGCCTTGCTTCTGGAGAGCTGCTGCTGGGTTTGAACCGCCAACCCAGTGGGCTGCAGTCCTGCACTCAACCACTACGCCACCGGGGCTCAGCCCCACCTTCATCATATTCTAAACATTTACTTTCTATTCGAGCTCTTGGTATCAGCTCCTTCTTTTTCCCTCCCTCTCCTCACTGTCCCACCCTGGCGACCCCTTATTAAATTATAAATCATTAGTACTTTCATATCTTACACTGACCACTGTCTCCCTTCACTCATGCTTCTGTTGTTTGTTTCCCTGGGAGAGATGGGGCTATGCATGGACCATTTCAATTGGTTCTCTCTTCCTCTCCTTCCACCCCCATCTTCTCCCTACCCTCTTGGTATCACTATTTCTGTTCCTGAGGGGTTTATATGGCCTGGAGTTTGTGTGTTCTGAGCTCTCATTTGTACCAGTGCACCTGTTCTAGTCTAGCCTGAACTGAAAGGCAGGACTGGGGTCATGATAGTGGGGGGTGAAGAAGCCTCAAAGAACCATAGGAATATTGTGTGTTTCATCCATGCTATACTGCATCCTGGTTGACTCCCTGCATCCCTTCCTTGGGACCCTTCTGTGATGGGAGGTACTATTGGCTACAGATGGGTTTTGGATCTCATCTCCAACCCCCTTTGTTCTCAACAATATATATTTTTTGATTTTTTTTTTGTTTTTAGGTTTCACTGCCCTCAGGTGGTGGGAGTAGGAGGCCCAGCCTTTGCCCCTGTGAGCTGGAATTGAATCTCCACCCCAGTGGGCCGCAGTCCCGCGCACAACCACTACACCACCAGGGCTCAGCCCAACAATATATATTTTTTTGCTCTTGTTGTTTTGGGTTTTCTGATACCTGTTATCTGATCCTGGTGACACCTTCTCCCATGTGGGCTTGTTGCTTCTCCGGTAGATGGCTGCTTGTTTAACTTCAAGCCTTTTAAAGACTCCAGATGCTATATCTTTTGATAGCCACTGGCACCATCAACTTTTTTCACTACCTTTGCTTAAACATTCATTTAGCCTTCAGCGATTGTGTTGGGAGAGTGAGCGAGCATCACAGAATATCAGGTCGTTAGAACCAAGTGTTCTTGCATTGAGAAGGCTTGAGCAAAGAAGAAAGGGAAACTTTCAAAGGAGGCCAGTTTAAGTCCCTGATTCTTTGAAAATAAAGGAGGTGGGGATGGGGTAGAGGGTGGGTTGGTGTAAGGGACAAACTCTGTCCCTAGGAGAGGTAAGACATCTTTGTCTCAGAATCTTCTAGACCTGCTTGAAATGCAGTCCAGGTGAGGACTCAAGGACTAGAAGTACCAAAAGTCACAATAGTCATTGCTTACCAATGCTCCTCCCCACCCCCATGGTCCACTTGAGCTCCTGGCAGAGTTCAAAATTCATTGTTTTCTGTTTTCACCACCCCATGAGAATACAGAGTAAGGACCAAAGATCATGCAGTCAAAAAAGAAGCCAGGATAACCCTGGGACTTTGAGAGTGAGAGAGTTTTACTATTGTGAAAGCAAAAATTAAAAAGGGCTGAAAGGTGAGCCCACCAGGATGGAGGGGTCAAAGCATCGGCTTCGTGGCTAACTGTTGTTGAAGATGCCACATGGCAATGTTTCATTCTATTGGATCTGGGGTTGCCCCAAGCCAGAGTCAAGTTGACAAAAAAAAAGGAATAATCTAAAGGAAGGAGTTTCCTCTTGCTGCTTTTTCACATCACATTTGTCTCTTATTGGCAAGCCCACATAATATAAATATAAACTGAAGAGGGAAAACAACAAATCTTTAACAGGAGCCCATGTTCCTTCTAACACCGACTCAACTCTGTTCAGAAAATTCACAAGAAAGAACATGCTTCACAAGTCCTTTCCAGATAGGGCAACACTGGGAACATACCTTTGATGGACACATGGCGCTCTCATTTCAAAATAGCAATTAGAGGCAGTGAGCAAAGTCATCAGTTCAAATCCACTGGACACTCTCAGGGAGAGAGAAAGATGAGACTGCTTATTATGTCTCTATGAATTAGAAATGACTTTCTGGCAGTGGAGACAGAAAGGCATGACTTGTAAAAGTACCCATCACACCATTAAGAACAGAACTTTATGGAGAGAAGAACATAACAACACTCTCAAATTGAATCTCTCTTTGAGTCTCACTCCAGGATGTTGAGTGACTTCCTAGTGGTTCTAAGAACTGTGAGGAAATCTATTGAAATTGGTGGACTTCATGATAAGGTGGCCTTCCTTTTCTATGTCCCACTTTAAGTTTCTGGAGGGCCTCTTCAGAGAGCAATTCTAGGAATGAATGTCAACGACTATGGCAAGGAAGCTAAGAGTGCATCACAGGGAGGAAGGGAAAGCTGAAGAGGCAAAAAAGCAAATCAGTGTCCCCCAACCAGGATCTTTTGGGGAGTCTCAAGGGCTCTTTTAGAAATGAGAATAAGGCTGAGCCCCGGTGGCGTAGTGGTTGTGTGCAGGACTGTGACCCACAGGTTTGGCGGTTCAAATCCAGCAGCAACTCTCCAGGAGCAAGGCTGGACCTTCTACTCCCACCAGAGGGCAATGATGCCAAAAAAAAAAGTAGAAATGAGAATAAGAATGGAGTGATGGAGGTTCTGCCCAGCTGTCCTTGACAGAGGAATTGTGGGGCAAAGACTTTTCTTTAACAACTTCAGCAAAGCTCCCCAGGTTTTTGGTTAAGGAGCAATTAATTTGCATTAATTTTATTGAGTGCTCTTACAGCTCTGGTAATAATCCATACATCAATTTTATCAAGCACATTTGTATATGTGCTGCCCTCATTGTTTTCTAGATATTTACTTTCTGTTGAACCCTTGGTGTCAGCTCCCCCCCCCCCACCTTCCGTGGCCCCTTGATCAATTATTATTTTCATATCTTACACAAACCACCGCCTCCCTCCCCCCACAGTTTCTGCTGTTTGTCCTCCTGGGGGTGGGGCTGGGGTGTGATTATGTGCTGATCAGCTTGACCAGTTCCCCCTTCCTTCCCTCATTTCCTCATCTCCTCCCTGCCTTCCTGGTATTTCTACTCCCATTCCTGTTCTTGGATTCCATGTGTCCGGTGTCCTTATTTCTTGTCTGTACCTGTGCACATGCTTTGGTTTAGCCCAACATGAAAGTCAGTACTAGGGTCATGATAGTGGGGAGTGAGGAAGCTTCAAGGAATAAGAGGAGTTTTGTGTGTTTCATTGGTGTTTTACTGCACACTGATTGACTTATCCTTGCCCTGTGAACTTCTGTGAGGGAATGGTTCATTGTCTACAGATGAGCTTTGGGTCTCTGCTCTGACTCCATATATATATATATATACATATATATATATATATACACACACACATATATATATTTGTTTGTTTTGGATCTTTTGATACCCATTACCTGGTCCTGGTGACATCTCATGATTACACAGGGTGGTGTGCTTCTTCCATGTGGACTTGTTGCTTCTCTGCTAGATGGCTACTTGTTTAACTTTCAGCTTTTAAGATCTCAGACACTATATTTTTTTGTTTTGTTTAGTTTTGTTTCTCTATATCTTTTTATAGCCAGGCACCATCAGCTTTCTTCACCACATTTGCTTATGCACCCATTTTGCCTTCTACAATTGTGCCAGGGGTGGGGGTGGGGTGGGGTGAGCATCACAGAAGGAAAAAGTGGGGGAGGGATGAGAAGGGAATTGATGGTGGGGAAGCAGGGCACTAACTCACCCAGGGGGAGAGCATTGTTTATGTCTCCACAAAATTGGGAGTGTGTATGCAGACTCCACCACTGTGCACCAAGTGTTGAGGGCAACATAATCACGTGAAGAAATGCATGAAAAGATTGGGCTATGGCGTTGGCTTCAAACAGAAGTATGTGTGACAGAGGACAACACAAAACCCACAAGTTGGGGAGAGGGGTCGGCATTCAGAAGTAAACCAAGGAGGGAAAAGAGAAAGAGACGTTCTAGACTCCTTATCAGCGCACCAACCCTGCATGGAGCTGCTAAGGCACAGAGGGGATGCTGTCCCCTCACTGGAGCATACCAAGCCACTACTGGAACACACTTCGTGAAGTTAGTCCCATCTGAACACCCCTGCCCGCCAACCCCACCCCTCTCAGTGGGACGAACCAAGAAGGGAACAGAGGAGAAGAGCAACAGGAGCAAAGAAAAGACACAAAGCCCCCGAAGAGTCTCTAAAATTTGCCCTTTTTTGAAACCTGTTTTTCATAGTCACCCGGTGAGCAGGGAGTGGCCTCTCCTCAGGTGGGGCTGGGGCAAGGCGCCCTGGCGCCCTGACGGTCTGCACACACACTGGGGAGAGGGAGCTGAGGGCTTCGCTGGCTAGCAGAGCTCTCAGTTTGTGGAAGTCCCAGCCAAACGAGGAGGACAGAAGCAGCCCGGGTCCTTGCTAGGAAATGTGCCAGGTCAGCTTTCAAAATCTACTGGTGGATCCCCACGTCAAAGGTTGGGAAGCCCTGACCTACAGAAGCGAGCATCCGCACTGGGGAGAGGAGAGTGGGAACTCAGGTTCTCCCCGTGTTTCTTTCTGTTCTGCAAGAAGCAACACCTCGATTCGACTGACTTTTACACGCTGATCCTCTTTTACACCTCTTCTTACAATGTTCCCACTTCCTGTTGTATTGGACAATTGCCTTTTTTTTTTGTTTGTTTTAAAATATGGGGTTTACACCCCTTTCTACTAAAGACTCAGGCCTTGTTTCAGGGACATGGAGCATTCTGAAAAATCAAGATACACGAGCTTTACACTTTGAATGAAATCATCGTTTAATCTATCATGTCATTTTGAAAATAAGGGTTTAGGTGGCAGTATGAAGAATGTCCTGATTTTGGACTTCTGGGTTTTAGGGTGGAATTGAGTGGCCTATGTTTGTGCGTCCCTGAGTAGCACGCTTTCCATGCATTCAAGCCATTGTGCAGGTATCCTGTCTGGCACTACTATTTCCGTATATGCACTCTGGCGTTGTATACACGTCTGTCGTATTACTTTTTTTTTTAACCTTTTTTTCTTTGGTTAGCTCATATTCTCATTCTTTTTCCTAGTCTTCCTTTAAAACCTCCAGGAGGAAACTTGATTTTCACCATGTAAATTTGCCACTCCATCTTAAAGAATGTAGTTTGGATGAAGTGAGTGAGAAAAAAGGATAGCAGAATGGCCAGTGTCCAACCTCAGTGAACAGGCTGAACTCGGAGTGGGAAGTCAAGTCTAAGCGTTGAGACGGAACTGAGTCAATGTGTAGTACTCAGGGAACACATGCTAATGTGAACTTGCATTTCATTTATTAATTTTTTTTTTGGCATCACTGCCCTCTGGTGGTGGGAGTAGGAGGCCCAGCCTTTGCTCTGTGGAGCTGGAATTGAACCTCCATCCCAGTGAGCCACAGTCCTGCGCACAACCACTACGCCACCGGGGCTCAGCCCTTGCATTTTACTTTTAATGGTTTCTCCTACCTGGTAGCTATTTGGGTTATTTGGGGGGGGGGGGAGGGAATTCTGATCATTTTAATTTGAGTTTCTAATTACCCATCGAAAATTCACTCACAATGCCACTGAACTATGTAGCTTCTTTGTCCCTTTTTCTGTTTGCCAACCATGCACCTTGTACATTTGAATTCGTAACCTCATGGTTTTGACCTCTGTAAAGTCCACTTCATTAGTGCTGTTTTTGCTGCACCTCTCTAACGTCAAAGAGCACCTAACAATGGATTTGGCATATCAGAGATGCTCCATTATATGGAGTAAGAAATACTTACATAAAAACCAAAGGAAACTAACACCTTCACCTAACATCTCCAACAATTGTAAAAAGAGCAGCAAAATAAGCCCCCAGACAGCAGAAGAAAGGACGTAATAAAGATTAGCACAACAATAAATGAAACGGAAAGCAGAACAACAGAAAGACTCAGCAAGGCAAGAAGTTGGTTTTTTGGAAAGGATTAACAAAATCGACAAACCATGGTAAATCTAACAAAGGATAAGAAGGAGATGATGCAAATGTCAGAAATGAGAAATGAAAACAGGTGATGTTACAGTTGAACCAACCGAAATAAAAATAACACAATATTATAAAGGGTTGCACTCTAACAAAGTTGGAAACCTAGTAGAAATGGATAAATAGCAGAAACACACTGCCTACCTAAGCTACCACACATCAATGTTAAAAAAAAACACTAAATAAACCCAAAACAAAAGAAAAATTAATCTGATCATTAAGAAATTCCCAACAACTAAAAAAAGCCCAGGGTTTCACCGGGGAAGTCTTTGAAACATTTAGAGAAAAGCTAACCCATTCGACTCAAGTTCTTCAAGAATATGGAATAGGATAGCAAACTCCTACTTCCTTTAATAAAGCCAGCATAATCACGAGGATACCCAAACGAGCAAAGATGTCATCACAGCAGGACATTGCAGACCAATATCCCTTATGAACAGATCCAGAAATTCTAGCCCATAGACGCCAACAAAATGTCAGAAAAAGAATACATCATAACCAAATGAGGTTTAGAAAAAGACGAGTAAAAAACAGCATGAACAGAGAGCTACATGCACACTCGTGTGCCTCCTGGTACTATCCATACTAACAAAGGATGGAATCAGCTTAACTGTCCGGTGGAGGGAGAATGGATAAGTAAAGACTGGTGCGTACCCCAAATGGAATACCCCAAACGCAAACCTCATTGGCCATCAGGTTGATTCTGTCTCATTGTAATCCCAAAGGACAGGGTAGAATTGCTACTGTGGGTTTCTGAGATTGAAGCCCTGTGCAAGAGTAGAGAATCTTTCTCCGGTAAAGTAGTTGCTGGTTTCCAGCTGTCACCCTTACTGTTAGAGACCAGTGCATAACCCACCACACCGCCAGCACTCCTGTAATGGAGTTCTGGGCATCTGAGAAGAATAATGGTAAAACTGTGAAACAGCTCTGGACATTACCAGAATTGGAAGGCATTATGTTGGGGAAGTTAGTCCAACACAGAAGTACAAACCTTGTTTGAGATGAGTATGTTTAAAAAGCAAGAGAGTGTTTTGTTATTTTTTCCCTCTTCACTTTTTTAAAAAAGATCATTTCGGGGGAAGTGGAGGGCTCTTACAGCCATACATCTTTTGTATCAGACATATTTGTACATATGTTGCCATCGTTCTTTGAAAACATCTTCAAAGCTAAGGAAACACACAGTACTTTGATAGTTACCACAGGCCAGAGGGGAAGGGAAGTTAAGGAAAGTGATAGACCCGAGGGCAGACAGGTTTTTAACTGGGTGAAGGAGGAATCAATATCCAACAAGAGGGAGATGGGGGGAAGGGGAGAAGTAGAGGGAGAGAGGAAACAGGAAATGCCATTGCACAGTTAGCTAAGTTGTTTCCCTTGTTTAAGGTCAAACCCCATGATTTATGGATCAGTTCATCATACTGTGGTGGTTTCTGTGTTGCTAGGATGCTGGTGTGATGCTAGGATGTGTCACTGGTATTTCACTGGTACTTCAAGCAACCACCAGGGTCATCGAACGAGAAAAGTAGAGTGTGCATACTTAGAATAGACTAAGAATAAGGGAGAGGCTTTCCAGTTCAGAGGAATTAGCTACTGAAAATTAGCACCCAAACATTGTCAAATGTTGGAATCCTCCTCAATAGAAGCAGAACATGGTCAGACAATGCCGGAAGATGAAGCCCTCTGGTGGGAAGACTCTCAAAATGTCGCCGAGGAAGAGTTGCCCTCTTAAAGTAGAGTCAACCTGGAGGACGTGGAGGTGGTAAATGCTCTGCCAATGAGGTCCAACTCAAAATTAGAAGACGGCTGCAAACACCCATTAATAATCGGACCTTGGAATGCACACACTAGGAATCTCAGAAAATGGGAGGTCACGACAAATGAAATGGAATGCATAAAGATTGATATTCTAGGTGTCTGTGAAATTGGCTGGATGAGATTGGCTGTTTTGAATCAGAAAATCATATGGTTTACTATGCTGGGAATGGCCAATTCAAGAAGTGACACTGCATTCATCATCAAACAGGACATTTCAAGATAAATCTTGAAGCACCATATTTTAAATGGTTCTGAATGGGTTCAAAATGTGTGGCATTTGTTACTTCATTATCATTTAAGATGTACATAAATGTGATTGTTATTGTACTAGACTCTGATAACATTAACAATGCCTCCAGTTTGCTCACGATTATTCTTTCCTGGAATTGCACATTTAGTAATACTGAACTTGAAAGGGGATCTTGAGAAGCAGTGGAGGTAAGGTCCTTTCAAGTAGAGTTTATTTATTCCCTTGTGAGATTTTTAAAAAATTAAATCATCTTATTGGGACTCTTACAACTTTTACTTTTTTCCCCTCAACCCTAACGTAACCCACTCTTACAACTCTTATAGCAATCCACATATCAGTTGTGTCAAGCACATTCATGCATATATTACCATCATCATTTTCAAAACATGCTCTTTCTATTTGAGTTCTTGGTATCAGCCCTTCTTTTTGCTCTCTCTTCCCCACCCTCTCATCCTCATGAACTCTTGATAACTTGTAAGTTATTTTTATTTTCATATCTTAGGCCATCCACTCTCTCCCTTCACCCATGTTTCTGTTGTTTGTCCCCCTTGGTGGGGTGGGGATGGTACATGGTTCATTGGGATCAGTTCCCCTTCCCTCCCCTTCTTCCCCTACTTCCCCCTACCCTCAAGGTATTGCTACTCTCAATATTGGTCCTAAGGGGTTTATCTGTCCTGGATCTGTGTGTCAAGAGTTCTTATCTGTAGCAGTGTACATGTTCTGGCTTAGCCGGGTTTGTAAGATAGAACAGGACTCATAATAGTGGGATGGGGGAAGCATTAAAGAACTAGAGGAATGTTGTGTTACATTGTTGCTATACTGCACCCTTGCTGGCTCTTCCCTGCCTTGTGACCCTTCTGTGAGGGGATGTCCAATTGTCTATAGATGGGTTTGAGGTGTCTGTTTCACACACCCCTTGTTCACATCAAATTGGTTGGTTTTTTGGGTCTTCTGATACCTGATCCCATCGACACCTGGTGATCACATGGATTGGTGTGCTTCTTCCATGTGGACTTTGTTGCTTCCCTGCTAGATGGCCATTTGTTTAATTTCAAGCCCAGATGATATATCTTGTAATAGCCGGGAATTATCAGCTTTCTTCACCACATTTGCTTATGCAGCTGCTTTGTTCTCAGCAATTGTGTCAGGAAGGTGAGCATCACAGAATGCCAGGTTATTAGAACAAAGTGTTCTTGTGTGAGGCAGCACTTGAGTAAAGGCACAATGTTCATTTGCTACTTTAATACTTAGCCTACAAATATATGGTTTATAGAGCTATATCCTTTTTTTAATATATTTACAAATGTACATGCCTATAAATGTCTTTTGTCTCCTAGTTCTTTCCTCTATTTCCTTTTATTTTCCTCCTGTCCCACTATCATGTTCCACCTTCATCGGCTCTCTGTACTTCTTCTCAGCTACATTGCACTTGATCAAACACCAACAGGCATTCTATGTCCACCTCATCACTGATTTTAGACCTCTTGCTGTTCCCTTGTCCCTAGATTAGTTGGGCCCTCCCTCCCTTTCCCTCACCTCCTCCTTTTCCCGGTCCCCCTGTCACCATTGGTCCCATTGTCTTCTCCTTAGAGTTATCAGCCTATCTTACATAGATAAGCATAAAAAACCAGAAAAAAGAACTAGCCTATGAATAGTTCCAGGTCTGTCTGCTGCCCCTTATGCATGTTTTCTGATCAGGTCTGATGCAGTGTCAAGCTCTGCCCCACAAGTCCGAAGTCTATTTTCAGAATTTCTTGGGGACTTTGTTGTTTTGCTCCCTTTGTGTGTGTGTGTGTGTGTGTGTGTGTGTGTATTGGGGGGAAGGGTCAGATCAGGCACAGTTCCTGCATTGTGTCTCTGACAATGTGGATCAGTAAGGGGGCATCATGTCTCACCGTGAGGCTGACCCTATGGTTCTCTCTGCATTGGGAATATCATCCTCAAAGCTTTGGGGGATACTGTCCACTCTCCCTCTCTTTCCTCTTAGTTTGCTCCCGTGTGGTCTGAGCAGACCTGTCACGTTTCCCATACTGTATCTTCAACTGTATCACAAACTATCTTGCTGTGGTGCATTCTTCTGGGAAGGGGGTCAATGTAGCTGGAATAGGACTCGGCACTGCAGACCTCTCTTTTAGTGCAGGCATGTTGCCCTCAAGGCGTGATGCGCAAGATTGAGGTCTGGTCCCTCTCTCCTTTTCCTGTGGACACAGAAATAGCACTCTCCCCATGATGGATTAATGCCCTGTTCCCTCCAATGCCTTCATCTTTCCCTCCCCCCCCCCCCCCCCCGCTTTTTCCTTGTTACCAAACCCCTACCCCTATCATTGGACTTGGTCTGTTCCCTGCCTGTGTGCCTCTCCTTCAACATGTAAATTATACGTTACAAGTTTTTCTTTTGATCCCACGGTGTTGATTGGACCTAACTCAGTGGACTCATCTTGTACTTGTCCTTTGGGGCGTGGCTAACTTTGCTTAGCATAATTTCCTTCAACCCTTCCCAGGAGACCACGTGCTTCATGTGCTCATCACTGTTTTCTTAGGGATGCGTAGTACTCCATTCTGTGTACATGCCAGTTTCTCACCCACTCACGTCAACTTGAGGATGTATAAAAGTGGAAGGTGTGGTGTCCAGCCTGATGGGCACCACCTTCTCCTAAGCAGGGTCTGGGGAACCTCCCTCCCTCTGCCTTTCCTTTCCCACACCCTGAGAGCTGTGAGAGCACTTCCATGTTGCCACTGACTTTGGACCCACGTGGCTGTGCACCAGTCAGCCTGTGATCTTGTTTTATTCTGCATCATTCTATGTAGCTGCGTGAATATGAAGAGGAACTTACGGGCTTGAATTGGACTGGGCTGGGATATTTCCTTGACATGTAATTACTTCTTAATATCAAGATCTTTCTTTTTTAGGGGGGGGGCATCACTGCCCTCTGGTGGGAGTAGGAGGACCAGCCTTGCTCCTGGAGAGCTGCTGCTGGATTTGAACCGCCAAGCCAGTGGGCTGCAGTAACTCACTCAACCACAACGCCACCGGGACTCAGCCAGGATCTTTCTCATACATATATGTGTCACTGGATTTGTTTTTGCCAGTCAATCCGGCCCAATACATTTTGGTACCTGGGGGGAGGGGGTTCTAGAGAAACACACTGTAACGCGGAGCGTGGAGACTTGTCTGACCTCTGTCTTATGACAGAGTTTTGTATTTAGTTAGTTAGAGGTCAGCTATGACCACGTTATTTACTTGGCTGTTTTCTGGAAAGGGTACTGAAAGTGAAGGTTTTCACTCTTGGACATTGTCTTTGGTTATTCCCCACTCTGAAATGGGCTATCTGAAGGTAATGGATGTTAAATAACATCTGGGGAGGCAGAGTGCCTCTTGAAGTTCTCTGCAGCAAGAGCCTATATAGTCAGAATATGTAGTCTGACTATGTAGTCAGAATGGCTGACAGGAAGGCCACTCCCGCCTTGATGCAGTCTGGGATCTAAGGTCGTATTGTATATGAATGAGATAGTTTGGAGAAGAAAGGATTGAGGTTTTTTTATATTTATTTATATATATATTTTTTTAGGCATCACTGCCCTCTGGTGGGAGTGGGAGGCCCAGCCTTGCTGCTGTTGGATTTGAACCACCAAGCCAGTCGGCTGCAGTCCCGCGTTCAACCACTATGTTACCGGGGGCTCAGCCGAGTTTTTTTTAATAGATAATTTTATTAAGGGCTCTTACAGATCTCATACAATCCATACATCCATTGTATCAAGCACATTTCTACATATATTGCCATCATCACTTTCAAAACATTTCTTTCTACTTGAGCCCTTGGTATCAGGGCTCTTTTGTCCCTCTCTCCTCCACTTTCCCACCCTAGTGTACTCTTGATAAATGATAAATTAGTATTATTTTCATATCTACACTGTTCGCTCTCTCCTTTCATATATGTTTCTGTTGTTCATACCCCTGGAGAAGGCAGTGGTGGTGATGGTGGTGTTATATGTCAATCCTTGCAATCAGTTCCTCTTTCCCCTGTTCTCTTCCCATCCTCCCCTTTATTCTCTTCATATAGCTACTCCTATTACTATTCCTGAGGGGTTTATCTGTCCTGGGTTCTGTGTGCAAGAGCTCTTATCTGTAGCAGTGTACATGTACCAGTCTAGCCAGATTTGTAAGGTAGAAGTGGGGTCATGATAATTGGAAGGAGGAAGCATTAAAGTACTAAAAGAATGTTGTGTATTTCATTGGTGTTATACTGCACCATAGCTGACTCATCCCATCCTTGTGGCCTTTCTGTGAGGGGATGTCCAATTGTCTACAGATGGGCTTTGGGTCTTCACTCTGACCCCCTTGTTCCCTTTGAAATGATTGTTTGTTTTGGGTCTTCTAATACTTGATTCTGTTGACCCTTTGTGATCACACAGGCTGGTGTGCTTCTTGCATGTGGGCTTTGTTGCTTTCCTACTAAATGGCTGCTTGTTTAACTTTAAGCTTTTAAGACTCTGTACCAGGGGTGTTCATCCTTTTTCAGCATGTGAACTACTTATAAAACAATTAAGTCAAAATGATCTACTAACAACAAAAATGCAAAACATATATTTATTTTTATTTATGTATTGCATTTATGTATAAATGCAGTGAGAATTCTTTATATATAAAATGTATGTTTATGTACTTGCAAAACCGTCTAAGCCATATTGCACAACACAACACAATTAACTATGTACATTTTTTGCCATTACCTGAGTTTACTCTGATGACTTGCACTGAATGGAATAAGCCAGAGATGCGTAATCTGGATAATACCTGCTGACAGCCAGCCTCAAGCACACTTCCAAATGATCATCAGTCATGGTGGAAGGGTACTTGGACTTCATGATCTTGGACTTAAGATCATTTATGACTCACATCAATAAGTAGAGCAGGATAATGCAGTCACAAAGGTAGCATATTTTCTCATGTTTGGGTATTTTTCCTCTGCAAGTTAAGTTCCAGTTAAGTTCATGAGCTCTGAACTTCAGCTGAATGTTGGCTTGTAGCGTCAAAATCTCCCATTCCATATGAAAGTGAGACGTTTTTGTCTTATTACTTGGTCCAGCTCTCCCACTCATTTTAATACCCTTTCTTATGTTTAAGAGAAAAAAACCAAGGTCTAAAAATTGGTGTTAGCTTAGCTTGTCAGTTTTGCTGCACTTTAGTGCAGCTGTTTGAGTTTGCATTTGGCACCTATGATTGCTTCTGATTGGCTGCACTGTATATCAGTTAAGTGATGGGATTGATGATAGGCTTATGTCTATTTTTTTAATGCCATACTATCTACCCACATTCCATTTGTGATTGACTAGTAGATTACGATCGATATATTGAGCTCCCCTGCTCTAGACACTGTATCTTGTATTAGCCAGGCTCCATCAGCTTTTTTTTTTTCACTATCAGCTTTTATCACCACATTTGCTTATGCATCCATTTTGTCTTCAGCGATCAGTAATTGGGTCAAGAAAGTGAGCCTCACAAGTTATTAGAACACAGTGTTCTTGTGTTGAAGGAGGACTAGAGTAGAGGCACAATGTCCATCTGCTACCTTAATATTTAATATATAAATATCTGTACAGAGACCTGTACTCCTATCATTATATATTAACATATTTGCACAGATACATGACTATATTTATACCTCTACAACTGTGTTTTGCCTCCTAGTTCTTTACTGTATTTCAAAAGGATTGAATTTAATTTTTAAATTTTGTATTTAGAATCCAGCAATATGAGGATCATATTGACTTCTTCAATTTTTATTGATAGAAATTATTATTGGGAAGTAATTAGAGATATGTAACTATGATGCTAGTAGCTATGACCCTGGTATTTCAAAAGTCCGCAGGGTTACTCAAAGTAAACAGGTATCTTTGGGACTTCCAGACTCAGGACAGATGAAGGAAAAGGACTCAGCACCCCACTGTGGAGGATGCAGCCTCTGAAAACCTGATGCATAGCTTCAGAACACCGTCAATTATGAAAGCCAAGCACAGATAGCAGAACATCCTCTGAAATACCACGGGCAGATAGGCTTTTCAGTCCCAGGACACTCCATGGGTGACTGAAGAGGAGCTGAATTCTTGGAGTGTTGTCAACCATGGTGAAGTGCGTTGGGTAAAGCCATGGGAGAGGAACCTTTGGGATCTCCATTTGCTGAGGAAACCCAACTTAAAAAGATTCAGCTGCCAAAATCTTCTAATGCACCCAAGGTACATGATGATGTAGTGTGAAAGTTGTACCTAAGACATATTTAGTTTTTATGGAATGATCCGTTTCCCCATTCTGAGGCAAGCATGAAGGAAATTAGATTAAATGTAGCATATGGCATCATGGTTTCTTAGAAATTTGTTTCATTTACTTTATCTTATTGAATATCTTTGGTTTTCCTGTGTGAAACAAAGAGGACAAATAAAACATGGCCAGCAAAAAAACAAAAACAAAAAAGAAAAGAAGAGAAATTGATTCATACACACAATGGAATACCATACACCATTAAAGAATAATGCTGAATTTGTGATCCATCTTATAACACCAATGAAACTGGGGGACATTTTGCTGAATGAAATGATTTCCACACAAAATGGAAAATATTTCAAAAAATCAAAAAAAGACTTTCACATATTTTTGGCTATCAGTGTTGCGGGGGAAGGGAAGAAGGGCATGTTGTGGGCTTGAGGGTAGACATTGTGTGAAGGGAAGGCAATGTGCAATACATGGAGGTGGGCAAAAAAAAAAAAAAGAAGAAGACCCCGAGAGGTTTGCCAGAGTTAAAGGCCACAGAGGCAAATACCGCTATGTACACTGAGATGGGTAAGGATTATGCCTGCTAGACATTCCTGGGTTAGGGTAGGGGCTGAGCTCAACCTAGTAATTGCATTGTAGCCTAATGACACTTGGTGTTGATGCCGTCTTGGTGTCATAAGCTATTTTGTCTAAGACCAAAAGACCGAACAGAATCAGATTCTCTCTGGCCCTTTGCCTTTTGGGCGAGTTGGATCTTGCATCTTATTCCATGATCTTCTGCTGCATCCCTTGCCGACCCAGGAGGATTAGTGGACTGCCCACAGTGGGTGCATTTGGGCTGCTTCAGACCCAGGCATCCTCCAGCCTGTGCTTCCTGCAGCCTCTGGTTCACCATATTGCTTCCTGTTCATCAATTTCTGAGATTCAGGGTAAGTCTGGCTTGAACCAGAGTAGACTTTGATATTTCTGCAACTGTGTTCTGTAAGCCATTCCTTGATATAAATCTCTTGTAGTATACAACACCTACAAGTGTCAGTGGCATTGCTTCTCGAGAGAACCCAGCCCAACACGCACACAAACCTGCAATAGTGTGAATTGATAGTTGGATAGGCTCACAGACTGAGGGCGAGAGGGAGATTAAATAGAAGAATATATATATATATATATATATATATATATATGTGTGTGTGTGTGTGTGTATACATACAGAGAGAGGTGTCAGGAAATATAAATATATGTGTATTTACCTTTATTGAAAATATATCCATGAATGTGGTGGAACATACAGTGGGAAAAATTATGAAACCTTCTTAGACATAATCAATTCATTCCCTTAATGGGCCTGGGCACACTCAGGCCAATTGGCATCCCATAGTTCACCTAGACAATATTCCACATTCTACTTTTGTGTCATTGACAAGGGTTTGAAAAGTCACAGGCCTGGTATCTCTCTCTCTAGAGAAAATAGGAGTGATGAAAATCAAAATACATATGGAAACAAAATACATATTAGTCCAGTAGACTAACAGGCTGCTCAGGCCGAGTCCAGGGCCTGGCAGCTTCTGTTCCAGCCTCTCAAAAAGACGGATGGTCTGCTAAACTTCATAGCACCTGAACTTCAATGCACCTGCCTTCAGCACTCCCAGAACTTACCTCACCCATGGAACATGCCTCCCCGGTATTGTTTCCCAGGGACAAGATGACCTCCACCTGGGTGGGACACAGTCTAGCTCTCCCAGCACTGTTTCCTAGCAATCGCAGCACTGAAAACAACCCACCTGTCCTCAGCTCAAATCATATATATATAACCTACCATCCCAGCACGAGACATGGCCTCCCTGGCCTAACTCTCAGACTCGGGACTGCCCAGGAGTTCAATATGCTCCTGCCTGTCTCTTTCTCTGCTGTCCCTTCTTTTCCCCAAAGTCCTTCATCACCTCCAATAAAGCCTATATATTTACTCTTCATCCCTAGCTGAGCTCTGTCTCCTCTCTGTGGCTCCGTCTCAACCTCTCACTTTGGTGCCGAAACAACTGAGTTGATAGGAGGGGCTTTTGTGCTGCCCCTGCCTCCCCCTGACCGGTGCCCTGCCCCATCCTCCACCTTCCATAGACCTTGAAGCCTGCCTGTGCAAGTCCCTTTTTGGTCAGTATTTTTGTGCATGCTTGTTCCGTTTTTGTCTTGTTTGTCTTTGCGGACACTGAGGACCAACAAACTCATACAGGAACATAGAGTCCCTGAAAGGGGTGCCACAGCAGGGGTTTATTCTGCCACTCTAGTACCAAGAGGAGCAGGAAATACGTAACTGCCTTTCTCCGCAAGGGGTCCCACCATAAGATCAGCTTCTCGTGTCCACCTTCTCTTTTGCGTCTATCTTCCCTCTCATGTGGCCTTTGGCATATTGTCTCAGCGTCTACTTCCTGGGCTTCCTGCCGCTGACAGGAAGCTGACTGCACTAACACCCAAAGGGTAAGTCTGGGTTTCTTTTACCCGTCTGTGTGCTAACACTTTTGCAGTGCCAGGTCTCAGACATGACTTCCTCTCTCTTTCTCCCTAGCTGTTCTGCGGTGCCTGTTCTCACACCTTATTTAAAACCTGCTTCTTTCTCAGAACTTTCCTGAAAACTCACCTCCTCCTTTTCTCACACTGAACAAGGGCCTCTGACGGCCCTCCATTTAGCCAGCCGCAGAGTCAGGTCTGTCCCCCCCGCCCCCAACTCCACCTTCCTGGGTACCTTTTATTGTCACTCATCTAGGTCCTCATCTACTGGCTGAAGCTGTGGGCCCATGCCAGGGAACCCTCCTGTTTGGGGAGTCCAGGACTCTCCCACTGGGCCCCTAACTCTGACTGGGATGCCTCTCAGGGTTACTGGGCCACCTCTTGACTGACGGTGCGGATGGATGGATGGACGGAAGGGGCTGGGAGACGTCCTTCTCCTTAGTCTGTGCCCCCTGCAGTTTAAGATACCATGGGAAGCTCCCTCTCTACCCTCCTGTTTTGGGAAGTCCAGGACTCTCCCGCTGAGCCCTTAAGTCTGACTGAGCCGTGCCTGGCTCCAAACATTCACCCTAAGTGCCTGGTCTTCTTCTGTAACCAAGGGTGGCCTCAAAACCAGTTGGAGAATGAGTTGCACTGGCCAGACATCCTCTGCAATGCTGACAATTTTTTGTCACCAAACCTAAAGATGGTCTGAGGTTTTGTGCATTCTGGGTCTTTCTTTCTCTGTTCTCCTCATCCTTCTCTGTCAGTCTCCTGTCACCCAGCCCTCATCCGCCTTGCAAGATCTGCATGCAGTGGCCTCCTCTGAACTCCTTCCAAATTCTCCTTATTCTTCTGCTGCCCACAAAACAATGCCCTCCTCTGACTCCCTGGGAGTGCTGACTTGCCTGCCTGCCTCTCCTGCAGACAGACCAGCTCAGGCTCCTCCTAGACTTTCTCTGTAACCTCAAACTGCCTGCTTCCCTATTCAGGCCCCTTCTCAGCCTCTGCCATAATCTGGGTATCCCTCCCATCTCCTCCTCCTGCTAACCCCTCGACTCCCAAAGGCTGAGGGGACTGCGCCTCTGACCCCTGTCTCCTCCCCAGAGCCAAACCTGTCAGGCTCCCTGGGCTCTCTCCCCCTCTTCCCATTCCCTCCCTTCTCGGCCTCCTCTAAGGCAGAACCCACAGCTTCCCAAGCTCCTCAGTACTGCCCCTGTGAGAAGCCACAGGGTATTTTCTCACAGAACCCTACCATCTTTATTAGGGAGTTCCAATACCTTACTCCGGCTTCTAAGTCATCTGTCATAAAGCAGTTAATTTCGACAGGCTACAAAACATTACTCAGTAGCCAGATAAAAATCCAGCAGCTTTTCTTTCAGGCCTGACTTAAGCCTTAATCCAGTTTATTAAATTAACCCTGGCCTCTCTGGCAGAAGCTACTGGCTAGCCACTCATTTTATAACTCAGTCAGCTATCAATAAAAAAAAAAAATTAAAAAAAAATTTAAAAAGCTGAGGGTGGCCCTCAAAACCTCCATCTTGTGACCTGGTGAATATGGCATTTAAAGTTTTCAATGCCTGTAAATCCTGAGCCCACCAAAAATCAGGCTGGCAATCCCAAATCTTGCTTGCTGCCCACCCTGGGGCCTGCTGAAGAGAGGAGTCAGAAGACTTCAGGAAGTTGCAATTTCAACAGTGACTCTGACCTACCATACCAGGACCCTGCTTCAAATGCAGCCAGGAATCCTTGCCCATCATGCAGTCAGCAAGGCCACTGGAGAAGTGACTGCCCCTTAGCACCTAGCCGCAAAAGGTCAGCCCCTCCAAACCTTCAACCAACCGCCACTGCTATTCACATTGCTCGGCCTGGCCACCAATGACAACGACTGAAGACAACTCCAGTGACACCCTCCCTACATGCCAAACTCAGGGTAGCAATCAAGGTAGCAAGTAAGCCAGTTTCCTTTTTGGTGGGTGCGAGAGACCCGTCTTCTCAGTTCTTCCCTCCTTAGGCCCCACTTCTCCTTCCCCGGTCACGATTGTGGGTATAGACAGCAAGCCTTCCAAACCTCTAATAACCCCTCCATGGGTCTGCACTTTTCTTACACCTCACCTATTCCCCTTAAACCTCTCAGGCACTCCAATTGTGACCCAGTCAATTACATGAACCATTACACGTTATTGCCAATAATATCCATAAAAATAAAAATAACTTAGCCAACCAATTTCTGAAGAAACGTAGTGGTCCTTTTAAGTGGGCAAAACTCATTCAGAAAGTAGCCCTTGTACTCAGTGCCTCAGAAATACACTATTTCTCTTGCTTCTTTTGTGCTCACTCTGTGTCCACTGCTACCAGCAGTCCCAGGGGACTCACTACCGTCAAGAAATAGTCTTAGTGAGTGCCCAGTCCGACTTGCCAAGATACCACTTTTTATCCAGGCAGGCTACGAAGACAATGCTAACTTCTCTTTGTGGTATGCATCACCTACTCACCGATAAGGTAAACAACCTTTCTGTAAACACCTCCCTTAACAGCCCCCTTGGGTGCTTTCTTTTAGTGCAACAAGAACATTAACAAAATTTCTCAACACATCTAGTCAGTTCCCTTCCCTTCCAGTGACTATAATTCCACAGCTCACCAGGTACAGACAAGCAGCAATGTAAATGGCTGTGCCACTCACTCACTCAGCCTAGCCGTCAGTCACAGGATGCAGTATTTCCACCTGTGCTAATAGGACTCAGTTTTACTTCCTTTTTCACTGCAGCCGGTTTGACTGAAAAACCAATAGGACAAATTATTATTCAAGTTCAGCCCTTTACAAGATACAATTTTCTATAAATTCCACTTCGAACTCTCATTTCCCTCCCCAAGTGGTTAACATCCTTAGTACAAGTCATCCTATAAAGTCACTGAACCCTGAATTTGCTAACACTGGGTAAAACGTCAGTGGGGCACCACCGGCCTCTCCTCATGGTTTCAAAATTCTGTCAGGTCCTGGATTATGCCTCTCATGAAGCCTCTAATAATGATTTGTGTACTCTTACTTTTAACTCCTTAGGTGTTTGTGTACTCCTACGTTTAGCTCCTTATGTGTCTAAGTTTTTGCAGAAACAAACAAGAAACATTCCGACTTGATCATGAACCAGCTCTTGCTTCACCCCTACAGTCTGCTGTCGGTTGACCCCAACCTCAAACTTCCCAACTCTTAATCATCCCCACTTCCAGCAGGAAACAGTTAACGATGAATGCAATGCCCCTTGCCACTATTACAATTAAGAAGTTTGAGATGTTTGGGCCAAATCCAGGGCCTGGCAGCCTCTGTTCCAGCCTCTCAAAAAGATGGATGGTCTGCTAAGCTTCATAGCACCTGAACTTCAATGCACCTGCCTTCAGCACTCCCAGAACTTATCTCACCCACGGAACATGCCTCCCCGGTTTTGTTTCCCAGGGACAAGATGACCTCCACCTGGGTGGGACACAGTCTAGCTCTCCCAGTACTGTTTCCTAGCAATCGCAGCACTGAGAACAATCCACCTGCCTTCAACTCAAATCATATATATATATTTATATCCTACCATCCCAGCACCAGGCATGGCTTCCCTGACCTAACTCTTGGGCCTTGGGACCGCCCAGGAGCTCAAGATGCTCCTGTCTGTCTCTTTTTCTGCTGTCCCTTCCCTTCCCTTCCCCAAAGTCCTTCACTACCTTTAATAAAGCCTATATATGTACATTTCATCCCTAACTGAGCGCTGTTTCCTTCCTGCGACTCCATTTCAACCTCTCATGGGCCATGAAAGCAAATATCCACAACTTTGAGATCAGAAGAACTAGATGATGCCCAGCTACCACTGCCAGCTGCTTTGAAAATAATTACATTAGCTGAGCCCTGGTGGCGTAGTGGTTGTGCGCAGGACTGCGGCCCACTGGGAGGTAGGTTTGATTCCAGCTCCACCGAGCAAAGGCTGGGCCTCCTACTCCCACCACCTGAGGGCAGTGATGCCAAAAAAAGAAAAGAAAAGAAAAGAATTACATTAGAAAGTCCTGGGTAGAGGGCCTGAGCCCCGGTAGCGTAGTGGTTGAGTGTGGGACTGCGGCCCACTGGGTTGGCAGTTCAAATCCAGCAGCAGCTCTCCAGGAGCAAGGCTTGGCCTCCCACACCCACCAGGGGGTAGTGATGTCCGCCCCCCCACCCCAAAGGAAGTTCTGGGTAGAGTGGAAGAAAAATCTGGAACAAAACCATCAAAACTACCAGGCTTATTGGTCAGATAGAGACTAATGGAATCCTCGAGACATGGTTTTTAGTTGACTTCGTGTCTGGCATTGAATTTATTCCTGTGATAGGATGAACAACCACTTAAAATCAAAAGGATCATATTTATCCAAAGACAAAGTTCACAGGAATAGAAAAAGAGGAGGAGGGCTGAGTCCTAGTGGCGTAAGTGGTTGAGTGCGGTACTGCGGCCCACGGGCTTGGCAGTTCAAATCCAGCAGCGGCTCTCAGGAGCGGCACTGGGTAGCGCCCACAACCGCCAGAGGCAGTGATGGCCCAAAATAAAGATAGATAAATAAAGAGGAGGAAATGTAAAGAGAAAACACAGAGAGGAAGTGGAATAAAGTGCTAGCATATTGTGGTAATGGCAGTTGATGAGTTCACACAAAATTTGTATGAATTATAGAATCTAAAATTGATGATCTGCTCTGTAAAGCTTCATCTAATTTACAACAAAGAGTTCTTTGTTTTCTTACATCTCCTTGAATTAAATCATTGGTGCAAGTGATATGAATAGATGCCTTTGGTTTCCTGTTTCGTCTTTAGTAGTTGTCCTTTGATTTCTTCAGAAAGCCTGTAGCATTTCTTGTTCCCAACCCTTGATTTCATTATATACAGATACATATATACACATATACATATATAGCAGGTATATCCTGTGGTATTTTTTCCTTTAAACATTTTTGCCCTTTTTTTGTCAGTAAGAAACAGAATCAATCTGATGCCAATTAACAATGACAGAGAGCCCAAGGGACCCTGGTTATTGACAATGTTTTCTTAGCTATTTTCAGCTAACCAGCCAGCTATGATATTGCACATTCTAACCCATGAAGTGTCAGCGGATGGTTTCAGCCTGTGTATTTATTTATTTATTAATTATCTGTGCTCCTGTTTCCTTCTGTTGAACCAGACAGGTATTCAAGTTTAACCATGGTCTGGTTGGAGGCCAGCGGGGCCTGCTGAAGTGACCAGATTTTAAGTGTGGCACCATTGACTGGGGGAGGGGGGGTTGTTCTTGATTAAAAATTTGGCCTATATGAGGCAACAAAAATGTTCATAGAACGCAAAAATAGTATTGTAATGTATTTATTTAATTTAAAAATGCCTCGGAATGCAGGACAAATTGTTTAAAAGCAGGACATCTGGTCACCAGATTTATTTCTGTGAATCAAACTGGAAGGGACTTTATTCTCAGGGCATGACTTCACTTTCAGAACAGGTTTTAGTAATAATACTATTAAGGATTGTAAATTCTATTCCTTACCCCTTTGGGAGGGGCCATGAAGGCATAGTGGGGTTACACATTAGTCTGCTAGTCTTGATATTAGCAGTTCAAAACCAGCAGCCACTTCGCAGGAGGAAGGTGAGGCTTGTGACTCCTTTAAAAAGTACTGGGACCCCCAGCGACTGTTCTACCCTGTTTTCAAGGGTCTCCGTGAGTCAGAATGGATGTGATGACAGTGAGATTGGTTTTATAGCTGTGGATGGAACGCCATTGTGAAAAAGGTTTTCTGTTAGTGAGATCTGTTCTGTTAATGAAATCCCTGTATGTGTGTGTGTGGGGGGGGGTTGCTCAAATTCATCATTTGAAATATTGAAAGAGATTGGGCACAGATCAAGTTTCTCGGGAGAAACTTAGGTGCCACTTCAAGATCACCAAGGAATATTGCAAAAACTCCCGAGAAGCTGAGTGAGGCTCTCCCTTCCTCTCCCTCCCTTTTCCCCATGCATGGGCAAGGCTTGGGAGAAGGACTTTGCTTAAAGCTGGTGGACTGAATTCAGAATTCTAGTTTCATAAAATGTAAGGAAATAAGTCTCTGTTAAATAAGTCCCTGATTAAAGCCACCCACTGATGATCTTTCTTATATAGCAGCAGCATCAAGAAAATAAGACAAATGCTTATACCAGAGAGAAAAGGCTATAATGGGTATAAAATTAAGTATACAAAATGATCCCAAACAAAACAGAACACATACATAAAATACAGATGGTAAAGATATGGTATATATTCTGACTGGTAGAAGGTGTTTGGTTTCTGGTTATCCTGTAAAGCACACTGACAGCAGATTCTGACTCAGAATGGGCCTGTGGGACAGAATAGAACTGTCCCATTGGATTTCTGAGACTGCAAACCTCTATTGTATCCTTTTTAACCTTTTTATAGGCACTTCACCCACATATCATAGAACTTAATAGTTCAATCATCTCAAGAACAGTTGTGCTAAAAAAAGTTGTATAATTATTACCTGTCAATTTTAGAACACTTTCTTTTTTTAATTGTGGCAAAAATACACAAAACATTCTGCAATTCAACAATTCCTACATGTCTGAATCAGCACTGTTGACTATATTCTTCATGTTGTGCAGCCAATACTGCTATCCTTTTCCAAATGAGTCCACAACCATTACCATCCACTCAATGTCACCGACGTGAAAACTTTTCCTCTTTCACCCATGGTAGCTACTGGTCAAGTTTGGTTTCTCTTTTTTTAAGTAGCTTTATTGATATAAGATTCACATATCATATTTTTCATAGTTAAATTACTTTTAAAAAGAGTTGTGCATACATCATCTCAATTTGCTCAAGTCCTCCCTCCCCTTCCCGGATTGTTTGCTCCCCAACTTCCTTCACCCTCTTCATCCCCCATTCCTAAGGAACCATTGTATCTCTTATTGTTCCCATGCATCCACTCCTTCTGTACTTTATAAACTGGAAAACCTAAGAGAAACAATAAAACACAAACAAAAGGAAACAGAAAGAAAATAATAATGATGTAAAGATAAAAACAAAGAATTAGAAATAAAAAACCACAAGCAATATTTAAAAAGCCAAGGAAGAAATGTCTGTGGTGGAACAAGTAAATATTTGAGCCTAGAGCAAATTCATGGTGGGTCAAGAGGGAGGTCAGCTAAGTACATCATAGTGCAGTTCAGTCCCCCAGCGTCAAGTTTACTATAATCTCTGTCTGATAATAAAGCATCTCAGCTCCCTTGCCTGTGGCAGGAGAGGATTTAGCAGAAGCTTAATCTGATTAGATACTCTGCAGATGGACTTTGGGTTCCCTCTGTACTTTTGTGATTGACTCTTGGTAACTTGACTCAACATAATGGGTTCTAGGTCTTTTCATGCCCTGCAGCATTTCATGCTTCCATCGCTGTTTTTAGGCATGCGTACGATTCCATTGTCTAAATGTACCATAGTTTCTATATCCATCCTCCCACTGTTGGGAATGTGGGCTTCTTCCAGGTTCTTGCTGTTGTGAACTGTGCTGCTGTAAACATGGGAGAACATACATCCACTCGTGCTATGTCTCTTATTACTTTGGGGCAGATATCTCGTGAGTGATATTGCTGAATCATATGGGAGTTTCCATTCCCAGTTGCTTTCAGTACGGCCATATTGTTTCCCCACAGTGGGTGGATGTATTTGCAAGTCCACCAACAGTGGATACAAGTTCTATTTGCTCTCCAGCCTCTCCAGCACTTGTTGTTTTTGAATTGGATGAGCACTGTGGGTATCAGGTGGTACTTCCTTTTGGTTGCCATTGGCTTCTTCCAGGTAGCTAGTGATCATAAGCCTTTTTTTCAGTGCTTGTTAGCCATTTGTACTTCACTTTTGGTGAACTCTCTGTTCATGCCTTCTTCTCACTTCTTAATTGGGTCACTTATTATTTTCTTATTGAACTCTTGTAGAACTCTGCAGATTTTGGTAATTAGACCCTTGTCCGATACATCATTGGAAAAAAGAAAAAAAATCCAATAGGTGGGCTCGCATATTACGGGTTTGATGAAGTCTTTTGATGTACATAAGTGATACTATTTCAGGATGTCCAAGTCATCTATTTTGTCTTTTGCCATGTGTGCTTCCTTTATTAGACTTGGTAGTCTAGGTATGCCCTTAAGTTTATTCCAGTTTTCTCATGGAAGAACTTGATAGTTCTGGGGTGGGCATTAGGCCTTTAATCCATCTTGAGTTTGGTTTTTGTGCATGGGAGATTTGGATCTTGTTTAATTCTCCTGCATATGGAAGTTCATTCTGAGACTGCAACTCTTTGCAAGAAAATAAAACCTTGTCTTTCTCTCAGGACATGGCTAGTGGTTTCCAACTGCTGACCTTGTGGCAGGCAGGCCACAGTGTAACACGATGCCACCAGAGCTTCTATATTCATTCTACAACTGTCCCTTTGGGTTTCCCAGGGGAGCAGAAATCTTCAAGTTTATCCCAAGGAGCAACCGGTAGGTTCAAATTGCAGGCTTTGCAGTAAGCAGGCCCGTGACACACCCTCTATGCCACCAGAGTTCCTAAAAATCAAAAACACATGTGAATGAAACAGAGACTGTAAGGACAAATAGTCCGGCTGGTACACTGAGCATGGCTTCCATTTTTTTCTGTATTTTAAAAACGGTCTTTCTACATATAATACATACAATTTCTTCCTTTCTTTCTTTCTTTTTTTGAGCATGAGAGCAAGTTTACTTGGTGACTGCTGCTGCAAACATCATCCAAGAGGGACACGAGGGAGAGGTCCTATAACAGTGAGGAGGCCTGGGGACTACGTACAGTCCATCTCATAGGGGAAAAGGTTCTGGGGACATGGGGAGGGCTGCCCTCAGTCGTTCAGCACCAACCGGACCAGCTCCGCCCCACGGCCCGTCACCCCGACAGGATATGCCTCACAAACTCTTCATAGTTGATGCAGTCGTTGCTGTCCTCATGCCCGGCCACCAGCATCTTCACTTCCTCCTCCGTCATCTTCTCGCCCAGGGTGATGAGGACGTGCCGGATCTCAGCCCCCATGGCGGTGCCGTTCCCCTCCTTGTCGAACACTCAGAGGCCCTCCACGTAGTCCTCGTAGGGGCCCTGGTCCTTGTTCTTGGCCACCGTCTGCACCGTCTGCACCGTCCTGCACCGTTGGCAGGAAGTGCTCGAAGTCCAGCACCTTCACATTCATCTCATTACTCTTGGGGTTCCCCAGGACTTTGAGCACCTTGGCGTTGGTGGGGTTCTGGCCCAGGTCCCCACACTGGCTGTACAGGATCTTGCAGTCACCTGTTCGGTCGAACAGCTGGAAGGCCTCCTTGAACTCCGCGATCTGGTCCTCGGTGAAGTCACACATCTTGACTGCTCAGGCTCCGGGACCTTTCCCTGCAGTAATGGCTCTGGCTTCAGGCCCAACCTACATACAATTTCTTATAAAGTATTAACATTTTCCCTTTATCCCTTTTCTAGTCTCAGTAAACACTCCCATTTCCCTTCTAAGATGTAATCATTATATCCTCTCAGTTATTTATTTATTTATTTATCTATTTATTTATTGTGGCATCACTGCCCTGGTGGGAGTAGGAAGCCTAGCCTTACTGCTAGAGAGCTACTGCTGGATTTGAACCATCAGCCCTGTGAGCCGCATTCCCGCACACAACCACTACGCCACCAGGGCTCAGCCCTTCCTCTCAGTTATCTCATAAGCATTCACTCACCTACACACAGATCTCTCTCTTTTAACTCAAGTAACATTACCATGTAGGCTAGGCATCAATCCAAAACTCTTTTTCTTGTTACTTAGCAAATTATCTCCAAGTTTTATCCCTCTGTGACCACCCAATTCTATTATGTGATATCATTCAGCAAAGGAAACAAATAGATTCCTAGAGATGAAGATTTAGGTTGTTTCCAATTCTTTGCTTTCAGAAATGACTCTGCTAAGGGCTGTTAGGGACATTTACCCTTGTGAACTTAATTGGGTAGCACATAGAAAAGGCTCCTGCGAACTTTCCCGATATTTTTACTGAGCACCTGGAATATTTTATCATAAAAGACATGCAAGCATTAAAAAAAAGTAATATGGTAAGTCAGCTCCCTAAAGCAAGGCTAGATATGGACTCATTCTATGAAGGCAGAGAATCTATTAACCAAAAAAATCAAATTTGCTACCTTCGAGTTGATGCTGATTCACAACCACCCTATAGGACAGGGGCCAAACGCCCCCTGTGGGCTATGGGAACTATATCTGTTTACAGAAGCAGAAAGCTCCAGCTTTCCCTGTAGGAGCACCTGATGGATTTGAACTACAGCCCAAGCCATAGTTGCTAAGCCACTAGGGCTCCCGAGAGATTCCATGAGCGGCTGCCGTATGCCAGATACACGGTGGCTGTGTAATGTCTGCTGAGTCAGTGTAAATAGTAGCCTGCACACCATAGCTGATGAAGCACTGGAAGCACTAACTTGCCTATGCCAGAAAATTAGGAAGACAGCTACTTGGCCAAGTGACTGGAAGAGCTCCATATTTGTACCTGTGTTAGGCAGGGTTCTCTAGAGAAACAAAACCAGGAGATATATATGTGTATATATGTATATATATGTATGTATATACACACAGCGAGAAGGAATATACTTCTAACTAGTTCACACAGCAGTACAGGGGGTTTAGTTCAACCCACTGTCATGGAACAGTTAGTATACGGTCCTTCCAATCACGTGGGCTGCCAGGTCCAAGGTCAAGAAAGCAGATGGCAGAGTTCTCCCTGGGTCAAGGGAAGCAAGGTCTGCCCACAGGCAGCAGGCAGCAGGGTGGGTCACCAACCGCCAGTAGCTCTGGAGCTCAGTGGAGCAGGCCCAGATGGGATATGGAAAGCAAGCAAAGCAAGGGGACAGGCTCCACCAGCCTCAAGCTCAAGCGATGCACACACCAGCAGTGTGACAAAGCAGGTCTCAAGGAGCCTCGAGGTCTAGTGACACGATCCACGGCTTGGCCGGCCCGCTGGTATTGTAGTTCACAGGCTGAGGCAGAGAACTAGTTAAAGTAGCAGCACACATGCTCCAGCACCCTCTGGTTACCATAGAGCAGGAGAGGGGAAGGTCTTGCAGAGCTGTTTCTCTTTGTCCTCCAATTAAACTGCAACCTGATTGATCCCACATATTCCTATTGGCCAGAAGGCGTCTACATGCGTGGAACTTGTACGTGTATCAAGAGGCAGTTGTGTGAACAGAACAAACAGAGCGCTGCTTGGTTTACAATCAGGAATCATGTGCATCATGTTCTATCTTCTCCCCATACTTATTTAATCTGTAGACTAAGCAAGTAATCAGAGAAGTTGGATTATAATAATGAATTTAGCACCCGGATTGAAAGCTTAATGACCTTCAATACACAAATGACCCAAGTTTGCTTGCTGAAAGTGTGGAGGTGAAGCCCTTGCTGGGAAAGATCCAGAACTGCAACCTTCGGTATGGGTTGCAGCTCGTTATAAAGAAGACCAAAGTCCTAATAACTTGAGCAACAGATAGCGTCATGATAAATGGAGAAAATACTGAAGTTGTCAAGGATTTCATCTGACTTGGACCCATAATCTGTGTTCATCTGTATTCATGGACACAGCAGTCAAAAGAGCAAACAGAACCTCGCTTTGGCTAAATCTGCTGCACAGGACCTCTCTGAAGTGTTGCAGAGCAATGATGGTACTCTGAAGACTAAGGCAGGCTTGAGCCAAGGCATGCCATTCTCAATGGCCCCATATGTATGTGACATTTGATAATCGACTGAAGAAGACTGTAGAAGAATCAATGCCTTTGAATTGTAATGCTGGGAAAGAATATTGAAAATACTGTGGACTGCCAAAACAAAGCTGTGTTGAAAGAAGCCAGAATGCTCTTTAGAGGCAAGCGTGGGGAGATTTTATGCCACCTGCTTCGGACATGCTGTCAGGAGAGAGTAGTCCTTGGAGAAGGACATCATGCGTGGTAAAGGAGAGGGGAAGCAAAAAAGAGGATGGCAAAATGGAGTTACACAGTGGCCGCCTCAGTGGGTTCAAATATAAGAACAATCGCAAGGGTGGACCAGGACTGGGCGGTGTTTCTTGCTGTTGAACGGAGGGTCTCCTTGAGTTGGAATGGACTTGAGGGGACCTCACAACAACAAGTACCTTTACTAATCCCTAACCACCTGTTGGTGAGTCGACTCCAGCTCATGATAGCCTCATGTGGGTTAGAGTAAAGAATGACAGTCTCAAGTGGGGGCGGGAGGAGAAGAGTCTCGGATAGTCACAGGGGAAGTTCCGCCCTGTCCTGTAGGGTGGCTATGTGTCAGAATCGATTCAGTGGCAGGGAGTGCTCCACAGGGCTTTCAAGAATAGATTTTTCAGAAGTCGATCACTGGGCCTTTTTTCCAAGGTGCCTCCGTGTGTAGTTATTCAAACTTCTAACTTTTGGTTCCCATCTAGGTGCATTAACCAAACGCACCACCCAAGCACTCTTCACTCATGCCTCAGCTGACCAGACCAACCACCACTGAGCGGATTCTCATGCACAGAGATCTTGTGGAACTTCTGGACAGGGTTTTCTGAGCTGTAATCTTCGTGGAAGCACACCGCCTCAGCTGTCTCTTGCAGAGAGGATGGTAGGTTCTAGCCCTTAAGCACTGTGCCACCAGGGCTCATTTACTGATGCCTAAAACCAAGCCACTCCCATCCAGTCTATTTGAATTGATATTGAACCTACATACGTTTTTTTGAAATGTTCAATCTGTATGGGTGCATAATGCTCCATATTTCTTGACCGGCAGGTTTGACCCTCATAACTAGCAGTCAAATGCTCAACACACTGTGCCACCAGGGCCTTTAACTAATGTTTCACTCGCTGTCATCCAGTTGATTCCGATGGATGTTGACCTCTAGGACAGAACAGAGCTGCCCCTGTGAGCTTCCAAGGCTGTCAATCCTTAAAGGAGGAGAGAGTCTCCTCTTTGAGTGATGGGTTCGAACTAGTGACCTTGTGCTTAGCTATCAGAACAACGCCGACTTTTCCCTTCTTTGTTAGCAAAGCCCTTATTTTTATATACTTTGGACATGTTATCAGCAGAGACCAGTCCCTGGAGAAGAACATCATGCTTGGGAAATCCAACTTGTCCTACAAGTGACTGGTTTAGCGTGAACACATGACTGAGTGGTTATGGTTGACTACATAATCATGACCTTCTATTAAGGGATGTTAGCCCAGGGATAAAATAGTCACACTGAAAATGACAGGGCAGGAATACAGGAACAGGGTTTTTAATGGATTGTGTTGAATTACTGAATTAACCTCTTGCCTCGAGAGTACCGGTTTCATAAGAAAATGAGTTTGTTATGTAAGACTGTAAATGTCTTTATCAATAAAGTCAGGAGAATTATTGGATGTGTATTGGGTGGGGTGTGAGTGAGGGAAAGAAAGGGGTGGCAATGTTCAGTTATTTGGAGCTGGAGACGTACTGATAAATTTTTTTTCTGTTGATTTGCCTGGCCATATCCTCCACAGCTCCAAGTCAAACCATTCACATTAGCCAGAGAGGATACTACAGAAGTGTCGATGGGGTTTTTAAGGATGTTAACATTTATGTGTAAAGTGTAAAGAAGCAAAGTTAATGCTGAGCACTAAGGTGGGCCTGACCAAAGCCTTGATTTATCAACGGCCTCATCTACATCTGAAAGCTGGATAAAGAAGAGAGAGGAATGATGCATTTTAAACCTTGTGATAGTGAAGAATATTGACTACACTGTGAACTGCAGAAGCATCAACAAATCTGTCTTGGAGGAAGTATAGCCAGAAATGTCCCTTAAAAAATGAAGGTGGTGAGATTTCATCTTGCGTACTTTGGGCATGTTATTATAAGAGACCAGGCCCCAGTGAAGGACATCATGTGTGGTAGAGGGTCAGTGAAAAAGAGACAGACCCCTGATGAAATGGGTTGCCAAGTGGCTGAAACAATGAGTTCACACCTAACGATTATGACGACGATGGGGTAGGACCAGACAGGGTTTCCATGTACAATATATAGGGCTGGTGTAAATAGGAATCAACTTACTGGCATCTGACAACAGCATTTATCAAAGCAGGCTTCCACATCTTTCTCCCATGGAGTGCTGGTGGGTTCAAGCCGTGGACTTTTCTGTCAACTGCCGAGTGCTTAACCTCTGTGCCAACAGGGATCCCTAAACTGTGTAACGGGTGTCTCTAACACATGGCTGAATGTTTGTTCGAGGAGGAAGGTTGTCAGTAAAGTTAACTCATTTGTAAAGATGGTAGACTGATGCCTGCATGTGATAGTGAGCAGTGGGAATAAAAAAGATGAGTCATAATAGTTATTGCCTATGATAAGCAATGCATGAATTACCTTTTGTAAACCTCAAAGCAGTATTACAAGCTCAGCACAATTATTTTCCCTATTCTACTAGAGTAGAAAATTAAGCTTTATTAACAAGCTAAATTGACTTGCCCAAGGTCACTTACCCAAGCTGGAAAGTGCAGTGGCTGGAGTTTGAAAGCAGGCAGCAGGGAAGAGTCCGGAATCTATGCTAATGATAGCATGGTCCCTAACAAGGAAACCAAACCCACTGCCATTGAGTCCCCTCAGACTTCCGGAGACCCCACATAGAGTTTCCAAGGCCTTGTAAATCTTTACAAGACCAACCAGCTTTATCTTTCTCCAGAAGCAGCTGTGGGTTTGAACCCCGGACCTTGCCTTTATAGTAAAGTGACCAGATTTTCAGTGGGACACCATTGACCGGGGGAAGGGGGTTCTTGATTAAAAATTTGGTCTATATGGAGCAACAAAAATTTTCGTAGAATGCAAAAATCGTATTGCAATATATTTATTTTAATTTTAACACGCCGTGGGACATTGTTAAATTGTTACAGAGTGGGACGTCTGGTTACCTTCCCTTATAGTCCAGCATTTACCCAACATGACCATCATGGCTCTTTTGAGAGGTTCCTAAGCACTCTATGGGAAATAGAGGAATGGGAAGAGAATGTATGTGGACAAATTCTTTATTCTCCTATTTTAAGGAGCCTTGGCAGGCCAGGATTCTAGGTGTTGGAAGGCCTTCACCTATGTAGGTTGGAGATGAGTCCCAATGAGGTTCTCATAACTAAGATTGATCCCACAATAGCATCATAGTGCTATCTTCAAGGTACTTCTTACAAGCACATATCTGGCCAGCAGCTTTAACTATAGGAGCAGACATATGCAGTTGTTCTCTCTGCTCAGGGGACAGTCACTCCCCCTCTTCTGCCCTTCAGCACTAGTGTTAGGTTACTCGGTCAATGAACTCGAGGACCTTTAGGGTTAGGGTACAGCCATTTGTTACATATGCTGTTACCTGTAATTAGAGGGGCTGGTGTGCCCACGAGTATACAAGCTGGAGTTGAGAATACAATACTTTCTCTCTGCTCAGACCTGGTTCCTGAAGCCGTGGTGGAGGTGAGCGCCCCCAAACTTTTGTCTCTCACTTTCTTCCCTTCAACTACACAATCATCCCTTAGGACCTGTCTGCATGTGAGGCTGTATATCACAGCACTATGAATGAAAACTAAGCTACTTCCCCCCAGTTATTTATTATATTCAGGCCAAAGATAAACTTCTCTCATGGCTTCTTACAAAAAAGGTACTGTGTACAAGCAGTCATCTGAGTGAGACGTCAGTTAAGTCCACATGGAAGAAGCCCACAATCAGTGATCGAAGGATGGTAAATCATATAACCCAAAGTCGAAGGAGGGAATAGTATCAGAGCCTCAATTGCGAGCATCTGGCTTACAGAAGGCTATGGATGAGAGTGGGAGCCCAAGATACATTTGTAGGAACTACATATGACTTCCCTCTATCCCAAATCCAAAATTGAGGGATGGGAAGAAAGTGGTTACGAAACTGAGTGCCCTGGAGAGAAGACTGCAGAAGATCAGAAGGATAAACCTGACTTGAACACTTAGAGCCTTTTCAGTTGATTACCCCACCCTGAGGCTCATTAGGCCTGATTTGGTTTTCAACATTTTCTGTATGTTCATATTGGGGCTGTCTCAGATGTGATATGTCATTGGGGTCTTCCTCTGAAATTTTTGTTCTCTGTTTTCCAGCATATGAAGCCCAGGATTGATCTCTAGGGAGAGCAAGTAGAATCAGGGTTTTTGCAGGGTGCTGCAGTGGTGGTGGTCGTGGTTGGTGGTAATAAAGGTACTACAGTGAAGGTGTCAAGAAGGAAGAGAATGATTTGCAACTGATGTGGTTGCAATTGTACAACACTATGTGATGTGATGGAACTGTGAAATGATATTAACTCTTCATAAAAGATTTTTAAAAAGTAAAAGCACTTTGCACTGTGGATGAACGGTATCCTTCAACAGGCATTCTAAAAGAAATCAATGATTTTATAAGTTGTTCATATTAAAAATATTCCTCACTAGCAAACTTTCTTTGCTATGTTCAAAGAGGTGGGAAAAATCTTTGAAGGTAAATTTGATTTTCATAAACTCTTCAAAGTCTTAAGTCAGAGAGGCTGGAGTGGTGGTGGGAAAATGATTGGCCGTGGGGCACACAGATGGACTTCTCAGAGAAATGGAAATATGCTGTACCATTGGGATGGTTGCAACCCTGGTATCTACATTGATCGAATCGTACTGAACAACACATAAAATGAGTGAATTACATGTGAATTATAACTCCACAAAGACTGGGTTTTTTTTTTTAATCTTAAATGCTAAGTCTGGATTATTATACTATGAAAGATTTGCTACTGTTTGGTGGTATTCAGTTAGCTTCCACTCACCGTGACTGCTCTGTACCACAGAGTAAGACCCTGTCCTGGGATTGTGGTACTTGAAGATTAACCCTTTAAAATGATTGACTAAGTTGACTAGTGTGCAGCCATGACTAAAATTAGAATGAATCCTTGGGTAAGCGCTTGCACAGCAGCACGTAGCTTTGTTTGTCACACGTACATAAGGTTGTAGAAACTTCGCAAAGGGGTCGCTCAGCCTCACGTGCTGGGAATGTTGTCGGTCCCTGCGCAGGAACACACTTTTCTTTTGGCTTTGAATCCCGCCGGGGTTTGTTTCTTCTGGGCACGGACAGTAGGCGACCACATCATGTCCTCACAATCGTGGCCACTGATGTGTGTTCATTTTCCGTTGCTTTCCTTTCCTGCGAGGAAAAGCTCCAGACTGCTGTGATGGAAGCAATGAGGTAAAACGAATCTAGTCCTTACAGCCTCCTGAAGGACCTTCAGGGGTCTTTGCTGTGTGCAGGCCGCCTTTTCTGACTCCCAGCAATCCTCTGTGAGCAGAAGTGCTGCATGGAGTTTCCCGGGGTGCAGGCGCGGTTGGAATCTCTGACTTTGGGGTTTTGGTAGCCAAGCCAGTGCTTAACTATTGCGCCATTAGGGCTCCACCCTCAACGGTGGGTCCTGTGATGTGCCACCTGGAGGACTCGAGGCCCATCGCTGTCCTCTCCCCCCGTATCTGGGGACACACGGGCTCGCTGAAGCTGGGCGGGAGAAAGGCCGGGCAGAGATCGGGAGTCGCCTGGGAGTCCCTGCCCCTGGGCGGAGGGTCACCATGGCGACGTCGGCCGAGCCTGGACGCTGCGGGGTCGAGTCCCGCCGCACCAGCTCCCAGCGCGGCGCTACCTCCAGCCGCTCCGCACGCCCCGCCCCCTACCCTTGGGCGGGCGGAGACCGAAGCTCGGGCCCCGCCCACGTCCGGGAAAGCCCGCCCCGCCCCGCCCCGCCCGGCGCGCTCCTCCCCTGCAGCGTCAGTCCGCGCCTCCGCCGAGCTGGTGGCGCCCGCTGGACCTCGCCTCGAGCCCCAGCCCCCTGCAGCCCGCGGCCCCGCCCTCGGCCCGCCCCCCAAAGTGGCGACCAGGTAACCCTGCAAACCTCCCACCTCACCCCTACCTAGAAGACCTCTCCCAAGAAGTGAGGGGTGGGAGGAGGAGGAGGGACGTTGACGGAAACCCCACTCCCCAGCGGCGCGAAGGAGAAGGTCCCGGGTGACCGCTTCTGCCTGCCCTGCCCCATGTGATCACCAAGAGTGGAATGGATTGGGCAGCAGTGGGGTTTCTTTCGCTGCTGTTTTTTTTTTTTTTTGGACGTAGCGCGTGGCGGTGTGTGTTGATCACCCTAAGAGTAGAGGGCCGCCTGGAAGCCGTGTCTCAGACCATCACGTTGAGTGTACAAGTCAGTTGCAAGAGTCTGAACGGTAGCAATCCAGAGTTCAGTTCAAAGTATATACGCTATTTGAAGGCAGGAGGCTAGAGCGACATGAGCGCACATGAAAATGAATCTCCGTAGAAAAGATGTCCCACCTCACTGGAGAGAGAGAGAGAGAGAGAGAGAGAGACAGACAGACAGACACACACACACACCCATTTGTGCAGACATAAAAGAAATGACCAGACAGAAATCCAAAGTGATACTGCTGCTGTGGTTTAAAAATTCGTCCTCAGAAGCCAACTAAATTTACACTCTGGGGATGTCAGAGACCCAGGGATTATTTAATCTCCCCCACTTTTACAAAACCCCATTGGAATGGACAGATGGTGCTCCAGTGTGGATGGCTTGTCCACATTCGAAGTTATCATTAGTCCTGTCCTCATTCATCATTAAGAAAATCTGTCAAGGGTATTTGACAAATATCTTTTGTAAGTCAGGAACCTCAGCGTCATCAGGAACTGGGTCTGTCCAGTCATCATCAGGTTGGGTTTCCAGGTGTTTGTCGAACCTGCTCCCTCAGCACCACACCTGAGAGGATTTCTGGAAGGGTGGGGCTTTCAGCTAAACTTTTGAGTGAGTAACACATATGTGAATAGAGGAGAGAAAGGACAGCTTGAGAGAGGGATTGGAGCTGAAATGAGAATGAATTAGTCTAACTGGAAAGGAAAAGGAAAGCAAAAGTCATCAGGAAGGTCGTAGAGGACCTAGCAGGAGGTATCATTATTTAGAGCTGACTCATGACCACTAACAGTGACAGATGAGGCTAGATGTTCATAGAATGGGCTTTGAACTTGAATGCCACAGGGAAGAAGGCCCTGGTGGGAGACTGACTGGAGGAGGGGGCTTTACGATGTACACTTTCAGGTGAAAATCATGGAGGATACATGAACTGATCCCCAAACTCTAGAAGTTAAAAATGTAGGAGCGAACCCCTCCCCCAATTTAAATACTAATACTGAGAGAAATGTTGGGAGGGGAAAGTGTTTTAGTCCAATAAATAGAATTGTTTTTCCGTTCGTTCGTTGTATGTAATAATGAAAATGAAAACAAGACACAGCGCTGATTATGTGCCAAGCACTGTTCTAACTGCTTTACACAAATGAACTGACTTATTTCTCACAGCAAACTTATGAGATAGTTGACTGTTTTTATGATCACTGTTTTTACACATGTGGAGGCTGAAGCACAAGTAGCAAGGTGTGTTAGAGTTATCTAAAGAAACAAAACCAGGACACTTAAGAATATGAATATGTATATTCATATATATAGTCATATATATATATAATCACCTAATTAGTCCACACAGCAGCAGCACAGAGGGCTCAGTTCAACTTACTTCTGTGGAACAGTTAAAATACTGGAAGTCCTTCAACTCATGAGGGCCACTGGGCCTAAGATCAAGGAAGCAGACGGCTGAGTCTTCCCAGGGCAATACAAACAGTCCAGTCACAGGCAGCAAAGGCACCAGCAGGGCAGGTCACCAAGTCGGCAAGACGCCAGGATCCGACAGTCCCAAGCTCAAGCAATGTATACACCATCAGCGGGGCGAAACGGGTCTCAAAAGAACCTCATGTCAAATTCTGACCTTATTAATCCCACATGTGCTATTGGCCAGGTTGGCACAATCAACCTACCTTCACAAGAGGTAAGTAGGTCTGGGCTAAGACAGAAGGATATTGTCAAGCCTTGTGGCCTGGAATCAGAATTC
The DNA here is from genome assembly GCA_004026705.1 of Nesogale talazaci. Taxonomy (NCBI): domain Eukaryota; kingdom Metazoa; phylum Chordata; class Mammalia; order Afrosoricida; family Tenrecidae; genus Nesogale; species Nesogale talazaci. Next base: position 23,805 of record PVJH01012647.1, on the reverse strand, counting down.
TGTTTTCGATGCTTCCACTCCATGGTTGAGTGGACTTAGTTGATTTGATCCTCCGTTTTTTCCTTGTGATAATGCATATTGCAATCCATACCTACCAGATGAGATGTGCAGATGCTTGGTGAATTGTGGTCCCAATAAAAGATATTAATATTTAAGTAAAGAAAGAATAACTTTTAGGGTAAGATTCCAAGTGAAAAGCAGACTTGTTCAGCTCGATTTGACTTGTACACTTTAGTTGAGCTTGCCATTTATGGGGAGGCTAAACAGTGTTTTTTAAAAGCATGGGCTTGAATCTGTTTGGGTCATAGCCTGCACTTACTGGCTCTGTGACTTGTAACAGTTGTGCTTTCCTGCTGTGATTCCCCATGTATTCATGTGTAAAATAGACCTGATCATTCCTCATAAAGCAGTTGTAAGGTTTAAATCAGAGACTACGGAGCAAGCACTCCTTACCAGGTCCTTGTGTGGTACACACAGTCAGTTCACTTGCTCCCTCATTAACTGAATTCTCAACTCACTGCCACAATATCGATTCTAACTATAGTGATCTTAGAAAACAGAGTATAACTGCCCTTTTTGTTTACAAGACTTTACATCTGGGTCGGAATAAACAGCCTCATCTTTCTTTCACCCATGAGTTCAAACCACTGATTTATGGTTAGCAGCTCAGTTGGTAGGCCGCTACACCAGGGCTTCTTACGGAAAAGTTGGAAATTCAGCTCCACTCAGGGCACCTCAGAAGAAAGACCTGGCAGTCTACTTCTGAAAAGTCAGCCACTGGAAACTCCACGTGTCTACCCTGACATACATGGCTTGGAATTGACTCCAAAGGAACTCATTTTTGAGCTGCCTGCAAACAGTAAGTGCTCACTAAAATGTAGATAAGGTTTTTTTTTTTTTAGGCATCACTGCCCTCAGGTGGTGGGAGTAGGAGGCCCAGCCTTTGCTCCTGTGAGCTGGAATTGAACCTCCATCCCAGTGGGCCGCAGTCCTGCGCACAACCACTACACCACCGGGGCTCAGCCCCAGATAAGGTTTTATTTATTAATTTTTTTCTGTTCTTTTTCCTCCTCATCTTTCTTCAGGTGTCAGAGTTTCCCCCCAGAGACCATCTTGCAGATCCACCATGTCTGGGGGACTGATGGAGAAGTATGTGGCTGCCATGGTGCTGAGCGCAGCTGGAGATGCCCTCGGGTACTTCAATGGAAAGTGGGAGTTCCTCAGGGATGGGGAGAAGATTCACCAGCAGTTGGCCGATCTTGGAGGCTTGGATGCCATAGACGTGGAGAGATGGAGAGTCAGTGATGACACAGTGATGCACCTGGCCACAGCGGAAGCCCTCATAGAAAGTGGGAGAGCCGGGGACTTGGCGAGACTGTATTCTCTCCTTGCGAAGCATTACCAAGACTGCATGGAAGACATGAGTGGCCGAGCTCCTGGTAAGTTCAGCCCCTGGAGGCCCTGGGAGTGAGGAGAACTTAACAGGCCAAAGGGAATCATTACACATTTGGATAGCAGTTGTATCAATGAGACAATGCTGTTGGTAGTTGTGATAAAAGGGGAAACCACCTTTTTGCTGTTTTTCGGAGCCACTCTGCGTGCAGTGTCTTTTCAGATGCAGATCAAAGGCCTGCCTTTAAGGCCTCTGGGTGGGTTTCAATCGCAGACATTTTGACTCCTAATTGAGTGCTTAATTGTTTGTACCACCCAAGGACCCAGAGGCAACCTAAATGTCCACAATTCAATTATAGTGGCACATTTACTGCTATTTGGCATCATGCAGGTGGTTATGAATTGATATTAAAGCAACAGCAACAAGAATTGTTGAGTCTGAGCAACAAGAGCTGGGTGGCAACGGTGCAGGGAGGTGGGGGGTGGCGGCCATCAAGTTGATTCTTGTCTCATGATGACCTCATATATGCGGAGAACTGCTTTGTAGGATTTTCAGTGATACGATATTTCAGAGGCAGTCACCAGACCTTTCTCCTGAGGCACCGTTGGGTGCAAACCTCCAACCTTTTAGCTGTAGTCAACTGCTTAACTGTTGGTGTCACCCAGGAACTTCATCATAGAGCTATCAGTAGGTGATTTTTCAGAAGCTTATCTGGCCTTCCTTTCAAAATACCTCTGGGTGCATTTAAATCTCCAACTTGTCAAGAGGACAGCTGAACACATTCACCAATTCTCTACTCAGTACTCCTGCTATGAAATGGTATTATTGTTGTTGGTAGGTTCCGTTGGGTTGACTTCTGTGTTAGTCCGGGTAGACTAGAGAAACAAATTCATAGATACGCATATGGATATAAGGGAAAGGTTTATATGCAAGATGAATGAAACATTGAGCAAACATCCCAACCCAGTCCAGTCCAAGATCCTAAGTCTGATATTAGCTCATATGTCCGATACCAGTCTATAAAGTCTCCTTCCAATTTACGAAGCACATGCAATGACACCAGAACATTGGTTGCAGAGTCTTGTGTATCCAGCTGGGGTAGAAGCATCTCAGTGCTGGCAAGGGTCTCTCTCTGGCTTCTCCAGCCTCAGAGGTCTGGTTCCATCAGGGCAAGCACCTGTGGCTTCTCCAGCTCCTCCAGTCTCCAGGAATCAGGAGCAATCAGCATGCTGTCATCTTGTCTTGCCAGTAGTTCATCGTCATCTCAGAGACTGAGTCAAGTGTCTCTTCTCCAATTGGGGTACTGTAAGACTTCCCAGAATTCTCAGGAGAAATTCATACCCAAACATAGGCCTCATTGATTACTCGTTGGCTATCTCCAGATTGACAGGCTAGACTCCACCCCTAGACTCCCAATCATGAAATTGACACAATACATGACTGCCACAGCTTCCACCCATAGCGACCTTATGCACAACAGAATGAGACACTCACTGCATGGTCCTGTGCCGCCATCACAATGTTTCCTAGGCCCTCGCCTGTTGACGCAGCCGCTGTGTCAGTCCATCTTGTGGAGAGCCTTCCTCTCCTTCGCTGCCCCTCCACGTTATCAAGAAGATCTCCTTCTCTAGGGACTAATCTCTTCTGAAAATAGGGCCAAAGACAAATTTTGCCATCCTTGCTTCTACAGAACTCTTTGGCCATACCTCTTCCCACAAAGATGAGTTTTCCCTTTTAGCAGTCCATGATATTGTCAATATTCTTCTCCAGCTCCACAATTGAAATGGAATTGAATTCTTCTATGGTCTCCCTCATTCAAGGTCCAACTTTCACATGCCTATGAGGTAATGGAGAATACCCTGGCTTGGGTCAGGCACACCTTAGTGCTCAAAGTAACACACATCCTTACTCATTGAGGTGCTAAAGAGGTCTGTGTAGCAGATTGACCTAACACAGCATGTCTCCTGATCTGTTGACAGCTGTTTCCATGAGCATTGATTGTGGCTCCTGACTTCATCCTTTTCTCCATTTATCACGATAGTCCCATGGTAAGGATGTTGGTCTTCTCTACATCCTTACTGAAGGCTCTAATCCTTGATCTTCATCAGCAAGTGCTTCAAGTCCTCTTCACTTTCAACAAGCAAAGTTGTGTCATCTACATACCTCAGGTTGTTAATAAACCTTCCTCTAATTCTCAACTTGTTGAGAAGGCAGATTGAACAAGTATGGTAAGATGCTACAACACTGACACACACTTTTCCTGATTTTAAACCACACGATATTGATATTCCTTTTGTTTTGTTCACACAACTGCCTCTTGGTCCTTATACATATTCTGAGTGCGTATAATGATGTATTTTGGAATCCCCATTGTTGCCAAGCCTATTCACAGTTTATTATGGCCCACACAGTCAAATGACTTTGCATAGTAAATAATACACAAGTAAACGTCTTTCTGGTGTTCTCTATTTTCTGCCAAGGCTCATCATCAGCACTGATACTCCTTATTCACATCCTCTTCTGAATCCAGCCTGAATTACTGTCATTTCTCTATCAAGGTACTGCTACAACAGTTGTTGGATGATGTTAAGCAAAGTCTTGCTTGTGTGCGCTGTCAATGATACTGTTCTATAGTTTGAGCGTGCTGTTGGGTCACCTCTTTTTGAATGGGCACGCCTATGGAGCTCTTCCAGTCAGTTGGCCAAGCAGTAGTCTTCCAACTTTCCTGGCATAGATGAGTGAGTGCTGGCGGTACTTCTTCAGCTGGCTGAAATATCTCAGTGCGTATTCCATCAACTCATGGAGCCTTGTTTCTGGCTAATTCATTTAGTGCAGCTTGAACTTCTCCTTTCAGCACCTTTGGTTTTTAGTCATATGCCTCCTCCTGAAATGGTGGGATTTTGTCTAGTTCTTTTAGGTACCCTGGAGCCCTGGTGGTGTAGTGGTTGCAAGTTGGGCTATGAGCTACAAGGTCAGCAGTTGAACTCCACCAGCAGCTTGTTGAGAGAAGACTGGATCTTCTACTCCTGTAAACTGGTATTATGTTGGAAACCCACAGGTGGGTCACTATGAGTCAGCCTTGACTGAGTGGCAGTAAGTTCTGTTTGGTACAGGGACTCTATATTCTTTCCATCGTCTTTTGAGGCTTCCTGCATCATTCAATATTTTGTCCATAGAGTCTTTCAAGATTGCAATTTGAGGCTTCACTTTTTTCCTTTGAGTTCTTTTAGACATGGTGAGCATATTCTCCTCTTTGGATTTTCTAATTACATTTGATTTTCTTTGTACATTTCATTGTAAAAGTTGGCTTTGTTTTCTTGAAATACTTTTTTGAAATTTTGTATTAAACTCTTTGACTTCATCCTTTCTACCATTTGCTTTAAATAGTCTGTGATAAACAGTAAGTTGTAGAGGCTCGTCTGACATTCTCTTGGATCTTTTCTGTCTTGTCTTTTTAATGACCTTTTGCTCTCTCTACATAGGATGTTTTGATGTCCTCCCACTGCTTATTGGGTTTTCTGTCATTACTGTTCACTGAATCACATCTGTTTTTGAAGTTTAGGTTCCTGTAGACTTGTTTTACATTTCTTTAGCTTGATCCTGAATTTACATGTGAGCAATTTCTTGACTATTCCACAATTGTCCCTAGTCTGCTGATAATGAGTTTCACCATTGTGTCTTCACACAGATGTAGTCAATTTGATTTCTGTGTATTCTATCTGGGGAAGGCCATGTGTATCATTATTGCCTTTTGTGTTTTTGAAAAAAAAGGTATTTGCCATGAACAAATCATTGGTTTTGCAAAATTCTATGGTATGATCTCCATCTGCATTTCTCACACCAAGTCTATATTTTCTAGCTACTATTCCATCATCTTTGTTTCCACTTTTGCATTCCAGTCACCAGTAATTATTAATGCATCCTTATTGCATGTTCGATCAATTTTCAATTGAAGTTGTTGGTAGAATTCTTTGATTTCTTCAATATTAGCTGTTGTGGTTGGTATATAAATTTGAACAATAGTTGTATTCATTAGAATTCCTTGAAGGCAGACAGATATATAAAAAATCCTATCACAGACAGCATTGTAATTCATGATGGATTTAGCAACATCCTTTCTGATAAATAAATGCCACACTGTTCTTCTTGATTCTTTTATTTCTCTTCATTGTGTTATTCTCAATCTGGTAAATCATATGATTTTCTGATTCAAAATGGTCAATACCAGTCCATTTTAGCTCACCAATGCCTATGATAGCAATCTTTTTGAGTCCCTTTTCCTTTTGACCACTTACAATATTCCTAAATCCATACTTCAAACATTCCAAGTTCCCATCATTAGAAAAATTTTGCAGTTGTTTTCGCCATACCTTGAGTGGTTCCCCCATCAGAAAAAAAAGGTCCTGAAGGTTTTACCCTACTCACATCACCGCTGCCAGCTTCTCTCCAAGAAATCATAGCCTCTTCAGTCACATTTTGAGTGCCTGAGGGGCCCATATTCTGGCAGTATCTTTGTATTGTTCTTCTTCTGTATCTGATCATGCTTTGAAGCTATGGATAAGCGGCTTCTTCCTCTGAAGTGAGAAGAAGCCTTCGCCCTAACCTGTATGGAAGCTTTTCTGAGTCTTGTTCACTTTGGATGACCTGGCTGGCATTTGAAATAAAAGTGACAACTTCCAGTATCATAGCAACCATAGTATGACAAACTGACAGACAAGTGGTGGGAAAAATGTATTATATGATGTGAAAAACAGAGTATTTTACAATAAGTGTCTGGGGGTGTCGTCTAACTTCACCTGTGGGGAAGAGTCACCATTGACATCAGCCCAAGGTCAATTCCACCTAATTTTTTTTTTTTTTTTACCAACTCTTGGCATGTACTCTCCCTCCCAGCACACACAGTGCTATTCTACTGGGTTTGATAATTCATTGCAGTGACCTCCTAGAACTCACTCACAATACTCATGATTGTGGGGATTATTACAGAATTTAATACGTTACAAACCAGGATCAGAAATGCTCAGGATACAATTCCTTAGTCAGGAGAGACTCCTCTTAGTCATGGTCCCAAACATACCTCTCTCTGTGGTCCTTAACCCCTTAGCATTTGGCTCTTGACCTCTGCTCTGTTTAAGTGTTTCAAAGCTCTTTTAACTTTGCATATAAATTCCCCAAAGGCACTCAAGTCCTCCAGTGATCCTCAACCCAAGTGTCCTCAAGTCTAGTTTCAAGTGTTGGCAAACACTTGTGCCCCAATTTAAATGCCTGGGCGCATACATTCAGTTTCTCTCCCTATGTGCTGAGAAGCCTACTGTTCTGTCTCATACTTTTGGCCCTATTGTAATGACTTCTCTGCCAATTCTTCTATCTTTCACCATCTGTGGTGTCACCACTCTCTGTCTCCTTTGTTGAGGAGGTTCAGCTAAGAGACCTCAGGGTTCAAAGAGCATACCCACTCTTGTCTACTTTTTCTTGATGGTAATGAGATGTTCCCTTTCTATTTCGGAGATCGCTCCTTTTAAAACATAGAAGGATGGCAAAACTGACCAATTCCCATTTTGGAGCTTCATAAACCTTATTTGCATGGTCCCACTCCACAGGTACCATGTACCTTATTTATATTGTCAGCAAATTATCTAATCCCCTTGGTGGGTCTCACACACCTCATAGTTGCATAGTCCTGCCTAGTACTTATTGGTAATAATTAAAAACACCATAACCATCCCAGGGACAAGGGAACAACAAGTGACCCAAAATCAGTGACAAGTGTGTGTGAGAGGCCTGATAGGGATTGATCAAGAGTAATGTAACAGAGAGAAAATACTGAAACCCAAATGGAGGCTGAGCATGATAGTGGAATAAGAGGAAAGTAAAAGAAAATAGAGGAAAGAACTGGGGGGTAAAGGGCATTTATAGAGGTCTGCATACAGGCATGATCATAGGTGAATATATTTATATATGATGGTGGGGAAATAGACATACTTATAGGGTTATAAGTACACATACTTTTAAAGTATACTTACAGGGCTATTATCTATATATATATACATATATACATGTATATACTTACAGGGTTAGTATTAAGACAGCAGATGGGCATTGGACCTTCACTCAAGTACTTCCTCAATGCTAGAACACTTTGTTTTATTAAACTGGCATTTCATGATGCTCACTTTCTTGTCACAATCACTGAAGACAAATGTGTGCATAACCAAAAGTAGTAAAGAAAGCTGATGGTCCCTGACTATCAAAAGATACAGTGTCTGGGCTCTTAAAGTCTTGAAAGTAAACAAGCGGCCATCTAGCTCAGAAGCAACAAAGCCTACATGGAAGAAGCATACCAGCTTGTGTGACTATGAGGTGTCAAAGGGATCAGTTATCAGGCTTCAAAGAACTAAAAGTCATAACATTGTGTGACCATCATCCTGATATGATCTCTGATAACAAATGTGTGCATAAGCAAATGTGGTGCCGGTGCCCAGCTATCAGTGTCTGGGGTCTTAAAAGTTTGAAAGTAAACAAGGGGCCATCTTGTTCAAAAGCAACAAGCCCACATGGAAGAAGCATACCAGCCTGTGTGACCATGGGGTGTAGAAGGGATCAGATATCAGGTAACAAAGAACTAAAAATTATATCATTATCATTTTAACCCCCTTACAATGGGGTTACAGGGAGGAGACGAGCCAGTCAAGATACAGTGGAGCAACAATGAAATATGCAACTTTCCTTTAGTTCTTAAATGCTTCCTCCCACCTACTATCATGATCCCAAATCTACCTTACAAATCCAACTAGACCAGGGGAGGTACACTGGAGCTGGAAACATGGGGAATTCAGGACAGATGATCCCTTCAGGACAAGCAGTGAGAGTGGTGATACCAGAAGGGTGGAGGGAAAGTGGAGTAGAAAGGGGGAACCTATTGCAGGGATCTACAATACAACCTTCTCCCTGGGGTATGGACAACAGGGAAGTAGGTGAAGGGACACATCGGACAATGTATGATATGACAAAATAATGGTAATTTGTAAATTATTAAGGGTTCATGGGACAGGGGGAGTGGGCAGGGTGGGGAAATATGGGGAGCTGATACCGGAGGCCTAAGAAGGATTTTTCGAGAATGATGATGGCAACAAATGTGCAAATGTGATCTGCGTACAATTGATGTATGTATTAATTGTGATAGGAGTTGTATGAGCCACCAGTAAAATGATTTTTAAAAAAAGACAAGAAAGACAATTATCCCTAAACAGGAGTCCAGTACCATCCATCCGTACAAGCATAAACAACTGCCTCATGCACCTTGTGCTCCATTTGTAATTTGGTTGTTTTTTTTTTTTTTTTTGGCGGGGTTGGGGGCAGGCATCACTGTGTAATTTGTTTTTTTTTTTGTTGTTGTTTTTTGGGCATCACTGCCTTCTGGTGGTGGGCGTAGGAGGCCCAGCCTTTGCTCCTGTGGAGCTGCTGCTGGAATTGAACCTCCATCCCAGTGGGCCGCAGTCCCGTGCACAACTATTATGCCACCAGGGCTCAGCCTAGTTTTTTTTTTTTAAGGCATCACTGCCCTGGTGGTGGGAATAGGAGGCCCAGCCTTTGCTCCTGGGAGCCGGAATCGAACCTCCATCCCAGTGGGCCGCAGTCCCGCGCACAACCACTACGCTACCGGGGCTCAGCCCCCAGCCTAGTTTTTAATATTAAAAATATAACATTAAAAAAGACAGTGGCTAAAAGCTATATTAAATAATTCATATACATTCTGGTTGTATAGCAAGACATATTTTATGAACCCATTGTTGTTACAAGTATTTCTATTGGAGGAGGTCTGAAAAAATACACAGAGATAAATGATATCTGAGTTTGAGAACATATAGAGTATATTTTGACTTGTTTTGCTTATTTGACTTGCTTATTTTCTCTTGCCCTTCAAAGATAGCTTATTTATTTTAAAATCATTGTATTGGGAGCTCTTATAGATATTGTAACAATCCATAGTTCAATCAGATCAAGCATAATTGTACAATTACTGCCACCGTCAGTTTCAAGACATTTTCTTCTTGAAGCCCTTGATACCAACTCTCCTTTAACCCCTCCCGCCTCTGCCCATATTCTTATATTCTAGTTATGCTTGTTAAACTTGCAGGTATTCATTTGTATAATTAAGATCATTTAGTGCTTGAAATCCAAGATGGATAAATTCCTCAGGAATAGAAATGGGGACCGTGAGTCCCTGGGCCAGTGGAGGAGGTGGGGGAAAGGGGGACCTGGTAGCAAAGATGAATGTATCACTACCCCTAAGGGTAACAAATAATGGAATTGTAGGGGAGTGGCTACAGAGGGTGGCGTAAGATATGGCTTATTTATATTTCCTAATTTTCTCTAATGAGCAATAATATAATTTTTTTTTCATTGTTAAGAAGTGGACAGGTCTTTTACGCATTCTGGGCCTAGATTTCTTTTTGGTAATCATTTTATTTGGGGCTCATGCAACTTTTGTCACAGTCTATCCTTCCATCCATCATATGCCAAGCACATTTGTACATTTGTTGGATCATCGCTCTCAAAACGTTGGCTTTCTGCTTAAGCCCTTAATATCAGCTCCTCATTTCCCCCTTCCTCCCCATTCACCTCTCCCTCATGAACCCTTGATAATTTATGAATTATTATTATTTTTGTCATATCGTATACCGTCCAATGTCCCCTTCACCCACTTCCCTGATGTCCGTACCCCACGGAGGTGGTTCTATGTAGATCCTTCGAATCAGTTCCCCCTTTCTACCCCACTTTCCCTCCATCCTCCCGGTATCCCCACCCTCACCACTGGTCTTGAAGGGATTATCTGTCCCAGATTCCCTGGGCTGAGCTTTCAGCAGTAGTTCTCATCTGACTCTGCGATTTAGGAGCATGTCAGAGCCAATTGACTCACTATCCCTCCTGATGAATAGCCAACCCAAAGCTCCCTCATTCAGGAGCCTCTGGTGACCCCGAAGACTGACTGTAGGCACTGGACAGCCAGACTGTGTCCAGCTTTTCTCAACCTCTGATGTTGCTTCCGTTTGGCAAGGTGAACATTCCCCGCGTTCACCCATGCCATGAACATTGCTGTGAATATGCTTAAACGGACCAATAAGACACCACTAATATACCACACAGCCCAGTATGCTTCACTGCCATGTGCATCCCCAGCTCCTCAGTGAGACAGGGAGCGAGGACAAGCCTGACTGCCCCACTCATACAGGGGAGGCCAAGCTCCAGATGAGTGTGCTGACCCATGTTCTTCTAAGTCCCTGGCTTCGCATCTGAACCCAGGTCTCTTCAATCCAAGACTTGTGTTCTTTTCCCTGATATTGAGGAATTTCAATGGTCCTCATTGGATCATTTTAAGCCTTGGCCTTTGAAACGGGTGGTTTTGGTTGGGCAACTCATTAGTTGCTTATGTGACTCAGCGCGAGTGTGGTAAAGACCACACCTTGGCTTCTTCATTTCTTAAAGGATAATAATACATTATGCATACCCAAGTCCTTGTGGTAATCCATCATGCATGTCCGCCTTGTGATGATCAAATAGCTAGTGAAGATTCCAACGCTCTCTATAGGAATCTCCTTTTACCAGGCTAAGGATGATACACAATGCGAGGCATTGTGAAGGTGGAGCAGGAGACCGAGGTGTGGAGTTTGAAACCATTATTGTATTTCCTTGGAGCAAACCTGGAGCACGAGCGTGACTTTTCCCTCCAGCTGCACTGACACCCATACCCTGTTCGACTCCTCCCCAGGCAATGCCTCGGTGTACAACGCCATGAAGCTGGAGCCGCACAAGCCCAACGGCTGGCGGATCCCCTTCAACAGCCACGAGGGGGGCTGTGGCGCTGCCATGCGCGCCATGTGCATCGGCCTCCGCTTCCCTCACCACAGCCAGCTGGATACTCTGATCCAAGTGAGCATCGAGAGCGGCCGGATGACCCACCACCACCCCACGGGCTTCCTGGGCGCCCTGGCGTCGGCACTTTTCACAGCCTATGCTGTCAACGGCAGACCGCCCCAGCAATGGGGAAGAGGTCTGATGGAGGTGCTGCCAGAAGCTGAAAAGTACATTGTCCAATCAGGACACTTTGTGGAGGAGAATCTCCGAAACTGGTAAGTGGGTCGGGCTGCGTGCGGGCGAGAAGGGGGTCGGGTCTAGGTTCATAACGCCTGCTTGCTCAGCTTCCTTCCACCCAGGCCCCCTCCTTGCCCACCTGCTAAGGATTTCAAGTTCATGGCCGGAAGGGGCCAAGCGGACGCCTCTTGCTCTGTTCCCACCTTCTCTCGTTTCTGGCACCCTGTATCCACTTGAGAAGCCGTGGTGGCCCAGTGCTGATGCATCGGGCTGCTCACGTCCAGGTCTGCTATCTGAAACCACCAGCCTCTCTGTGGGGAAAGACTCTCCAGTCAAGACTTACAGTCTTGGAAACTCACAGGAGCACCTCTCCCCTGGCCTCAGGGAGCACTAGGAGTCAGACGGGTCTCAAGGGCAGTGAGTTGAGTCTGGTTTTGTAGTACTGAGATGAGCGTTTCAGCTTATCTCCTACTTAGGGGGAACTTTTTTTTTTTTTCAGTATTAGTTTGATGAAGAAAAATTGGATTCTTGGTAAGAATGTCTGAGAACTAGCATTTCCACCAGCTCATTAGTAGGTGGTCTGCATGCATTTTTCTCTTTTGTGCAGTGGGTGCATCTTCCTTTTTCGTTTTTCACATCCCTGCTCTGGTGAGTGTAGGAAGCCCAGCCTTGCTCTTGGAGAGCTGCTGCTGGATTTGAACTGTCAAACCCTGTGGGCCGCAGTCCCGCACACAACCACTGCACCACCAGTGCTCAGCTGCATCTTCCTTTTTTGGTGAGTTAACTTCATGTTCTCATTCTTAGAATGATAAAAGGTCGCCCGTGGTTATGCTATGTTAAAGTTCCCTCTTGAGGAGTAACATTTGACATTACTCTGAACTCAGGAAAAAGAAACCTATATGTTTAATTCTTTAACTTGGTGTATGTCTTCTTTATAATGAAAAAGAAGCATGTTTTTTATTTTTGTAACTTTTTAGCTTGATGTCTCTCTCCTTGATAGAACCCCAGATGCCATTTCCTTGTTTGAGTAGATCCTTAACAAACCTTTACTGAATGGCTGTCTCTTTGAATGAATTTTGGTTTGAATACAGGTTATGATAGTAGTACAAGGAATTGACGCCATCTTAGAATTTTTCCTATTCTCACATGCATCTGTGTCTTTCTATTTTTCTTTTTAAATCACTTTATCGAGGGCTTGTACAACCCTTAACACAATCCATCCATCCATTCATTATGTCAAGCACATTTGAACATTTGTTGCCATCATCATTTTAAAAACATTTTTTTACTTGAGCCCTTGGTATCAGCTCCTCATTTTTTCCCCATCCTTCCCACCTCACTCCCTCATGAACCCTTGATAATTTATAAATCATGATTATTTTTTCATGTCTTATACTGTGCAATGTCTCCCTTCACCCACTTTTCTGTTGTCTTTCTCTCAGGGAAGGGGTTATATGTAGATCCTTATGATTGATTTTCCTGTTCTACCCCACCTTCCCTACACCTTCCCAATATCATCACTCTCACAACTGGTCCTGAGGGGTTTATCTGTCCCGGATTCCCTGTGTTTCCATTTCCTATATGTACCAGTGTACATCTTCTGCTATGGTGGATTTTTAAGGTAGAATTGGGATCATGATCGTGAAGCGGGGCAGGGAGGGGAGAGCATTAAAGAACTAGAGGAAAGTTGTGTGCTTCATTGTGGCTACACTGCATCCTGACTTACTCATCTCCTCTCAGTGACCCTTTTGTAAGGGGAAGTCCAGTTGCCTACAGATGGGCTTTGATTCTTCATCTGCATTTCCCTTCATTCACAGTGATATGATTTTTTGTTCTTTGATGCCTGCTAACTGAACCCATGGATACCTTGTGATCACACAGTCTGGTGTACTTCTTCCATGTGGACTTTGTTGCTTCTCAGTTAGACAGTTGAGTGTTTATTTTCAAGCCTTTAAGAGCCCAGATGCTGTATCTTTGGATAGCCAGGCATAATAAGCTTTCTTCACTACACTTGCTTATGCATCTGCTTTGTCTTCAGTGAACGTGTTGGGAAGGTGAGCATCATGGAATGCCAGTTTAACAGAACAAAGTGTTCTTGCAGTGAAAGAGTGAAGACCCACTATCCATCTGGTACCTTAGTACTAAACCTATATTTAAAGATCTGTTTTCCCATCACTATATAGAAATATATTTACATATGTACATGCCTGTATTTAGACCTCTATAAATGCCCTTAGCCTCCCAGTTCTTTACTTTGTTTCCTTTAACTTCCCTCTTGTCCCACGTTCATGCTCAGCCTTCATTTGGGTTTCAGTGATTTCCCTTGGTTACCTTGCCCTTGATCAAGCCCTACCAGGGCTCCTACAATCTCCTCACCACCAGTTTTGGATCACTTACTGTTTCCTTGTCCCTAGGTTTGTTATCATCCACTTTCTTTTCCCCACCTTCCCCTCTGCCATGTTACCTCATCACCGCCCCCGCGCCCCCACAGTTGGTCCCTTGTTTTTTTCCTCCAGATTGTTCTTCCTGATGATCTTATTGAGATAGACCTGCAGAGATAATAATATGCACACCAAAAAAAACCAAGACAGGCTGAGCCCCGGTGGCGTAGTGGTTGTGCGTGGGACTGCGGCCCACTGGGATAGCGGTTCAATTCCAGCTCCATGGAGCAAAGACTGGGCCTCCTACTCCCACCACCAGAGGGCAGTGATGCTCCCAACCCCCCCAAAAAGAACCAAGACAGAGCAAAAGAAAGCAACATAAGAAAACAAAACAACCACTGTTACTCTTTCCTGTCGACTTAATTTTTTCAGTTGATGTTCATTGTCCCCCCTCCTTCTTACAGGTCCTATTTCCAAAACCACTGGGAAAAGTATCTAAAACTTCGAGGGATTTGGGACGGCAAAGCTGCTCCTGCTTTCCCCCGTGCTTTCGAGGTGAAAGAGAGAGACCAGTTCTATACCTCGGTGAGCTACTCTGGCTGGGGCGGCAGCAGTGGGCACGATGCCCCCATGATTGCCTATGATGCCCTTCTGGCTGCAGGGGACTCCTGGAAGGAACTTGCCCACCGGGCCTTTTTCCATGGAGGAGACAGCGACTCCACAGCTGCCATTGCCGGGTGCTGGTGGGGAGTCCTGCATGGCTTTAAAGGAGTGAGCCCTTCCAACCATGAGAGACTCGAGTACCGAGACCGACTGGAAGAAGCAGCCAGGGCTTTATACTCGCTTGGTTCAACAGAAGAGGCTGGACCTGCCCTCTAGGGACCTGAGGGGGGGGGGGGTTCCCTTTCTGGTGGGGTTTCTTTTTCCTTTCATGTAGAAATGGTTGTCTCGTTTCTGTTTCGTTTCATGTTTTCCAAAGAGAAGCATTCAAGTTCCTTGGGCAATTTAAATTCAGTATTTCCAATCTCGTCCTGTTCTCCCCACATCGAGCCCACCCTCCTTTTTTTTTTTTTTTTTTAAATACTAAAGAGTTTTTATCTCAGTTGATGGGGGTAGCGTCCTCAAAGCTGGAAATCTTAACACTTCATGTGTGTCTACTTTTTCATTCTTTCTATGTTTTGTTTTGCTTTATTTTAGGTGAAGTTCCCCTCCAGGTGGCCTCCTGGACAGAGATAGGAATACCCGCAGTGTATTTGGGAGGTGATTCCAGGAAGCTCTGGTGGGAATGGGGAAGTGAGTCTGGCAAGAGGGAGTCAGACGAGAAGCGCTAGTGAAAAACCTGGGCTCTTTCGTGACCAAGTCCATTCCGATGGACTCATGGCAAGCGCCCTGGCGCTGCTTGATCTGGCTCTTGAGCAAACCAGGCTCAAGTGTTTTTAAGAGCCAGAGGTGCTTGGGAAGCGTGGGGGTCATGGGTCACATCCGCTGACATGCTCTACCCTTTAAATATCTTTAACATCTATCCACCGCTCTCACCCTCTTTCTCTGAATATTTCTTTGTGGGACTTTGGCCATCCAAGCAAGTCAGGCCTGGAGAGATGTCCTCTGTACTAGTCTCCACACTTGATCTGAGTCAAAAGGCAAATGGCAAATGACACAGTGCATGGGCTGGGCACACAGAACATACTTCGTTAGTACACTGTCACTGCTTTGCCATTCATTGACTTCCTCTGCGGGAGCCCTGGTGGCACAGAAGTTAAGCACTCAGCTGCTAAGCAGTTTGAATTCACTCAGTGACTCTAGAGGAGGAAGACATGGTGGACGTCTGCTCTTGTAAAGGTTACAGCCTAGAAAAGCATATGGAACAGGTCTTCCTTGTCACACAGGTTATTCAGAATCCAAGTGGACTCAACAGCATCTCACCCCCCCTACCTCCACCCCCCCACCACCATAGCCTCCCATCTGTGCCTTTACTTCCAACCTTGCTCCCTTCCTTACCCTCCACAGTTGTCTTTACAAATAACAAATCACTTACACCGAACCTTTCCTCATTCTCCCAGCATATAAATACAGTGCCCCTTTCTCGATTTCCTTAGGTGCTCATCCCTCTCCTTTTCCACCTCGTACATTCTTGCTCATCCTTCAAGACCCAGCTCCAAGAGAACCGCTTGATGTATCCACTTTCTCCTCACTGTGCCCACAACCTTCTGCCCTCAGCAATGTTACCACATGTCTCCAGGCCGGTGGTGATTGCATTCATCTTAGCCTCCTGGGAGGGATTGCATTAGAGTCTCCTTTTTGACCTTCCTCATTGCCTGGCCCAAGGAAGACACTCAATAAAGGTTTATGCTGTCAATTCATCAAGCTGCATTACCTGGTGATGCTTTAAACATGCAGCCTCACATCCTTGTCATCTGGCCTTTTTCTGGGGGGCATGCATGACCTGACCAAGATGTACTATGATGAGAGGTTCAGGTGTTAAGGATAGCTGTGTGTGTCTGTAACGAGACAAACACTCACCTCGGTGTGTGGAGGACTCTAACAGAGGCTTGGATGTTTAATTCTTTCATACATAGTTCTTTTTCAGGCTTAAAGCACTTTCTTACAGATTGGTATTTCAGAAAACAGTGATTTCATTTTAAATAAGACAACCAAAACATTCTTAATGCGACAACCAGTTATAATTGCAGATTCTTTGGTGTAGGGGGTACCAAGTCACAGAATATAGTGATAATCTCTTTAATCCAGGTATTGTCTCTGTGTTAGTCCGGTAGACTAGAGGAACAAATTTCAAAGACACATATAGATATAAGGAAAGGGTTTCTATACAAAAGGAATGTGACACTAAGAAGGCATCCCAATCCAGTCCAGTGCAAAGTCATAAGTCCAATATTAACCCATATGCCAGAAATCAGTCTACAAAGTCTCCTTCTGACTCACGAAGTCACAGGTCAGTGGGTGCAGAATTCTGGCACTGGCAGGGATCTCCCCATGGCTCCTCGCTTCCAGGGCTCAGGGTCCATCAACAGCATGCCACTCCAGCTTCAGAGGTCTGACTCCGTCAGGGCAAAGCTGTGTGGTCTCTCCGCTGGCTCCTCCGGCTTGTCAGATGCTGCCATCTTGTCCGTGATTAATTGTCTCTGAGACTGACTTCCAACAACTGGGGTAGATAGCTTCTCATCTTCACGAGGGAAATATCACGAGGGAAAAATCTCGTGATATTTCCCAGAAGCCTCAGGAGAAAGCCATGCCCACATAGAGGCCTGATTGGCAACTCAATGTCTATCTCCAGATTAACAGGCTAGACTCCACCCCTACATTTCAATCATGAAATTAACATAAGCACATGAATGCCACAGTCTCTTAAAAGATTTTTATACAAATACTTTTCAGGATAGTTTTAGAACACAAAGAGTGTACGTTTTCACCCAAGACTTTTGCAGAGAAGATTAAATTGAAACTTGTGATTATTTTTAATATCCTACTTGGTTTGTTGTCCATTGGTACCATTGGGTTGGTTCTGACTCTAAAAGAACTAAACACTTGCCTGTCCTGGGCCATCCTCATAAGCATGACTGTGTTGGTACGTGGTGTTGCAGCAATGGTGTCAAGCCCTCTCCTCTAGCGTCTTCCTCCTTGTGGTTGCCCTTCCACTCTGATGTCTTCTCCAGAGCAGTCCTTTTCCCTTTCCTTTGTCCTGATGTATTAGCAGAAAAAAAATTCAAGTTGGATTCAGAAGAAGACATGGAATGGAGGCTATTATTGTGGTAGCTAGCCTAGCTGACCAGAACACCACTATCTTGAATTTAACTGCCATCTTCAGTGAACTATTCACCAGGCCACTTGTCCTATAGATGAACCTGTCACAGGTTCTCAGAACCCTAGCAAAATGGAGCCCTAGCAAAATGTTCCGACAACCAGCAACTACCACACCTTGGCCCTTCGCTACACAATACCCCTGCCTCACCCCATTGTGTACTGAGATGGTAGCACAATCTCAGCTCACTGCAGAGTTTCGCTTCTGTAAACTGCTTGCTTGCTTAGCTGCACGTCCCAAGTAACAGAGCCCCCTGTAAAGGGTCTAAGTTGAGACAGAAACGGGGTCAGTCAGTTAACTGAATCAAATGCTGCTGACTCCTGCCCAGGAATTTTCTTTTTTTTCTTTTTCCTTTTTTCTTCCTTCAATACATTTTGGCTTTTTAAAAAATTCTCTGATGACTCAGTTGTTCTTGTTGCGACTAAGTGCAACATTATTAATGATATTATATGGATCATGGGTGAAAGTTGAGAAGATCAGAAAGACATTGATTTGTGTTTCATTGACGTTGCTGCACAAGATCTATGTAAAGTGTTATAAATGAGGATTGAAGAGTGAGATATGCCTGACCATGACTTTTCCTGTTACCAGACAGCTGGTTAATGAATAAGAAAGAAAAAAGAACTGTGGGAGCTGCATGATGGTGTTGGCTGAGAGTATGGAAAGTACCCAGGACTGCCAGAAGAACAAACAAATTTGTCTTGGAGGAAGTATAGCCAGAATGCTCATAATAAGAATGGGGAGAGATCATCTCACAACTCTAGGGGGAATAGTCCATGGTAAAGGACACCATTCTGGGTAAAGTGGATGGCAAAAAAAAAGGACAAAAGGAAGACTTGAGAAGACGAATGGACACAGTGGCTACAATGGACACTATCATAACAATGATTATGAGAATGATGCAGAACTGGTGAGTGATGTGTTCTGTTGTACTCCGTTGCTTTGAGTTGGGTGACATCTGTTAGGGAGAAAATGCCCCGCACAAATCACTGACCCACAGATCTAAATGAAACAAGGCAAAATTTATTAAGGACAGTTAGAAGAGGAAAATAGAAGAGGAAAAGGTAAGAACGAGTTCGAACCCGGGCTACAGCATGACTACACAGAATCAAACTGAAGCCCCGAACTCAAATTGCTTAAGGTTTTTATAGGGTTACAAGCTTGGGGACATACACATAAAATTTTACTAGTACAGCTGGTGTTTACAGATATCATGGGAAGGGATACAGTTGGTGTTTACAGATATCATGGGAGGGGATACAGTTGGTGTTTACAGATATCATGGGAGGGGATGCAGTTGGTGTTTACAGATATCATGGGAGGGGATGCAGTTGGTATGTAAGGTGTAGATCCAGTTAGCTATCTCCAAAGTCCAGATGTGCCCATAAAATTTTACTATTACAAGTTGTTTTGCATAAAGTCACTCTGACTAGTGAACTTTCTTTTAACCTTGAAACAAAATGGAGTCTGCATTTAAAATGGAGTTCGTTAGGTTACACTGTTACAACATCTAACAGCACATTGTTGTCTAAGATTGCTCGATGTTATCTCAGGTCTTGGCAAAATACATTCAATGTGTGCAAATGTAGATACAGTCACCCCCCTGTAAGTTTCCTCAATCACCATGTCCTCCCTTTAGTCGTCCTGTACCTTTTCAGGATAGTCGACTCACATATTAATAGCCACAGAGCTACTGACTTTGGACAAAAGACTGATGATTTCACAATTCAATCAGTTTACTGAATAGACTCTTCACACAATTGTTATGTGGTGTCTGGTCAAATTTGATCCAAAGATCATTCAAGATAAGGACTCAGGCCGCTTAGTTTTTTTTTGTGTGTTTTTTTTTTTTCCACTTTGGGGAATTTAAGATTGGTAAAAAAAAAAACACCATCGAGCAGTTCACAAGAACCCATATAAAAAAAATGAAGGAACTGGGCTGAGCTTAATTACCTGTCCAAAGTCGCACAGCTGCGGAGGAGCTGGATCTGGGGTTTGAATCCAGGTCCCTTTGTCTTCAAAAATCCCTTTTCCCTTTGTGTCTACTCTACCTCACCAGTTGTTAGCTGTGACTGTTAGAAAATTATTCCAAAGGCAAACCCAAATGAAGGCCAAGAGGAAGGTGGTGACAGTGGTAGCCTGCACCTTCTTTACTTTTCTACAAGTGTGTGGAAAGGTCAAGAGGAAAGCCAGTGAGGTTTGAAAGTCAAATTGGGTGGCAAGAATAGGAAAGGGATATTGCTGATCCTAAGTAAAACTGAAGAAGCCAGAACACGAAAACACACACACACACACACACACACACACACACACACGCCATCAAGCTGATTCCAATTCATGGTGACCCATGGGTGTCAGAGTAGCAATGTGCTCCACAGGATGTTCAATGATAGATTTTTCAGAAGTAGACCACCAGCCCTGGCTCCCAAGGTGCCTCGAGTTGGTCTTGCATCTCCAGCCTTTCAATTAGCAGCTGAGTGTTAACCAGCTGCACCACACAAGACCCTTTCACAAAGTGGGTGGCTTAAGACAAGACCAAAGTGGCTGTCAGGAGAGACTTCGAACCTTGCTTTTGATCACAGAGTAGCTGAAGCAAATGTAAGCAATGATGAAATCAGAGTTGAATAGAACATTTCAAAGAGCAGCTCGAGGAGTCCATGCTACATTGTATGTTGAAATGTGCAAAGACCTAGAATGAGAAGACCGCAAGGGAAGAGCCTGTTGGGCATATCGGAACTGGAAGAACTAAAGAAAAAACGGAAGCCCCCAGTTGCAGTCTTGAAAGAGTCAATGGGTAAAATGTGGAAGGCTGCAGAAAGCATCTAGAGAGGATGGAAAGATTGCAGGGTCACTGTCCGCCATTCCAGGAGACGGCAAATCAACAGGAACCAATGGTGCTGGAGGAAGAATTCAAGCAACACTGACTGCTTTAGCCACAAGGGAAGCTCCAGGGATGGATAGAATGCCAAATAGAATGTTTCAGTAGGCGGTACAGGACAATATCATTGATATCACAGGCCAATAAAACACTGCTGAAGATCTTCCAACAACAATTGCAGCAGTACATTGACAGTAGTCCTGCCAGAGGTTCAGACCCAGGTTCAGAGGAGGATGTGCAACTGGGATTCATTGCTGATGTCAGGTGGGTCTTGACTCAAAGCAAAGAATATCAAAAAGATGTTTACTTGTGTTTCATGGACTATGCAAAGGCATTCAACTGTGTAGGCCATAATAAATTGTGGATAACTTTGGAATTCCAGAACACTTGATTGTGCTCATGAGGAACTTGAATCAAGAGAGGCTATTTGAATAGAACAAGGGTGTACTGCATGGTTTAAAATCAGGAAAAGTGCACACCAGTGTTGTATCCTTTCATCATACTTGTTCAATCTATGTGCTGAGCAAATCATCAGAGAAATGACTATATAAAGCACAATGTGGCATCAAGATTGGTAAAAGACTTGCGTGGTGTGCACATTACATAACCTTGTATGTGAGTATGACTTGAAGCCATTGCATATAAACATTTGTACATAGATTGATTTCGCTATCACTATCACTATTTAAATTTGCATAAAACTGCCTGGATTTAGATCTCTATAAATGTCCTTTGCCTCCTAGTTCTTTCCTCTATTTCCTTTTATGTTCAAGATCCTCACTATCATGTTCAACCTTTCTTTGAGTTTCGGTAATTCATCTTGGCTACATTGCACTTGATCAAGCCCCACTAGGCATATCCTATGCTTTCCTTACCATCGATTTTAGGTCACTTCATCCCTTGTCCCTGGGTTGTTGACACCTCCCCCTTTCTTTACCCAGCCTCCCCCTCTCCTGCGTCCCTCTGGAACCATCCGTCCAGTTGTTTTTTTCTTCAGATTGTTTTCCCACCTATCTTATCTATATAGAAATGCAGAGACAATAATTACCACAGCACAAAATCAAGACAGAACAAAACAAAACAACAAAAGAAGAAAACAACATCAAAAATCCAATGATGATAAAAACTATATATAGTGTGTTTTTTGACCTTTAGGAGTGTTTTTCAGTCAAGTCTGATGGGGTACCGAGCTAGGGGAACAGTTTAATGGGAATGTCGGTTAAGCTAGAGAAAAACTGTCAATCATTCTTTAAAATAAAAGACAAAGGCAGCAGATATTCTTAGAGAAAAGCATCTTTTAACTGCATCCATGTAGAACTGGGCATCTCTAGGAGACAGCTTATCATTTTATGGATGGCAGATATGAAGAAATGTCCTTCTTGGAGAATAGGTGAATTTGGTGCTAAAAATTGTCTTGGAACTTGTGGAGGCCTGTCTCACACTAGGTCTGGCATGCCCAGTCCTGTGGTCACTAGTGCAGGCAGCTAGCCACGTGTGCGGAGCAGAATGATTTCTCCCAAGTTATCGCCTACAAATCTATGCCAAACAAGCGGTTTTGCTACACATGGCATGTAACGATACATTTGGAGATTAGCAGAAGTCAGGATCTAGTCTCCCTAAGGGATATCAGCCATCTAGAGCAATCACACTGTATTGCCTGTCCCACCCTAAGAAGGGCCTACTCCCTTCCGATAAGGATAGTAGTAGACTGCTTCCTTATAGGAGTCCAGGGAGATTAAGTCCACTCAAGGATGTTCAAGGTTAGGCAGCCATATTGGGTCTAGGGTGCACCCTTCTTGTCACATGCATAGCTGTAGTCCCTCCCCTTTCTATTATGTGTACAGCCCTAGCTCATCCCCTTCCTGTCCCTGTACATCCTCTTCCTGTGATGTGTATGCCTAGATTTAAACGGTGGTGAGAATAAACTGGTGGACTCCACACACCCCCTCCCCCTCCCCCCCAGCCCCTGCCCTGACTCTGGCTCTGGAGCTTCCTAGCTTCCTGCCCCACTCTGTACATGTACCTGCCGTTGAGATCGTGGCTGCCCAGGAGGTGAGCATTGCTACCATGAAATGTGTCCGACTCCATTATTTCTCTCATATTTTCTATGACTTGCTATAATCTTTATGTGGAAGCGCTGTACAATTGCGCCTGCCAGACCTGTAATGATGTGTTTGAGGCTGTTTCTCCAACAGTCACATACGCTTCCCTCCGGGGCCTCCATTTCCCCCGCACAGTCCATGGAAGCAGAAGTCAAGAGATTAAAGGATGCATCCCACCGGAAACGTGGGATGCACAGCGTCTCTCTGACGGGTTACAAACAAGGCAGCTAGTTACCTTGAGGGCTAAGATACGCCTGACCCAAGTTGTATAGTATTTCCCATTGCCTCATATGCGTGTGAAAGTCAGACACGGAACAAAGACAACCAAAGGAGGGTAGGCCTTTGAATTCGGGTGCTGGCAAAGAATATTTTAAGTCCCAGGGAGTGCTAGAGCTGATCCATCTTGGATGAAGTATGGCCAGAGAGCTCCTTAGAGGCACGCATGACAAGACTTCATCTTATGTACTTTAAACATAATGTGAGGAGAGACCAATTCCTGGTCTTGATTAAGTGGAGGGGCAACAAAGAAGGGGAAGGCTCTCAATGAGAAGAATTGGCACCATGGCTGCACCAACGGGCTCAGACAGAGGATCAGTGGTGAGGCTGAGGCAGAACCACGCAGTGCGTTGTCCTGCTGTGCACAGGATTGATGGGATCGAACCGACTTGATGACACCTAACATTGATAACCTGCGCTCTGGAGGCCGGAAGTCCAAAGGTCAGCTGTCATGGCCATGGTCCCTCTGGAGGGGCTAGAAGAAAATCGGTTCCGTTTCTTCTGGTTTCTGGTGTTGCAAAGGAACCCTAAGCACTTTCCTGCAAACCGACAAGTAGGTGATACACACCTTCCAATCACTCCATGAGACCTGCTCCTCTGCTCTCATAAGTATTGCAGCAGCGCAAACCCTTCAGTGCTCTTCTACTCCGTCCTGTAGTGCTGCTGTGAATCAGGAGGGACTTGATCGCACACAGTAACAGCGGGTGTGTAGTCAGCCATCCTTGGTGTTCACCACTAATCTCTGCCTTTGTTTGCCCTGTGTATCTCCTCCTCTTTTTCCAAGAACACCCGTCAAATAGAAGGAAGGCCTCACCCTGCTCCAGTTTCATCCCATTTTAACTAGTTGTCCCTGCTTTCAAGTAAGT